>JANHGL010022731.1:0-22651 GCA_024611195.1 Ceyx melanurus | reverse complement strand
TCCTCCACTTCCATCCAGTCTGCAGATCACTTTTCTGGTACTTGAATTATTTTTAGTAAACTTAAAGCACTGAGCCCTGGTACAAGGTAAACTATACTTCAGAAATTGCTAGACCTTTAGAAAGTCCTTCTTAATAACTTGTTTTTAAGTGTAATGTCAAAGGCTATTTCATAAATCTGATGCAAATCATTCTTAAAGTTTCTAGCTATAAGTAATATATTTTCCTGGATTTTCTTCTCAGCAACCCGATAGCAGAAGGGTCAACTCTTCTGTTGGATTTTCTGTTTTGCAGCATACAAGCAATGACCCTTATTGCTTTGTGGAATTTTATGAACACAGAGATGCAGCTGCTGCATTAGCTGCTATGAATGGGAGAAAAATTTTGGGAAAGGTAAGTTGCTTACATTGTAATCTTAGATTTAAGGTATATAAGTTCATGGAAAATATTTGAACAAAATGGTGGGGAATTCATTTTTTTGGGGGAAAATGTTTACCAAAGTGTAATATGATTGGAATAATTCTGATTAATTAGTCATTTGACAAAAATAAGTCCTGTTTAGGAAATGTATCCCTTGTGATGTTCTAATTATGGCAGCATTTTTATTGAATGGTGATTTGTAAACATTGACAGCTGTAACCCACCCTTGAATGAACTTATAAAGTGCAGGAATTTTGTGAATTTATACTAAATCTTATACTTATTTTCAGGAGGTCAAAGTAAACTGGGCAACAACACCAAGTAGCCAGAAAAAAGATACATCCAGTAAGTAAAGTAATGCCACAGTATCACTTCTCCACCAATACTTCACAACGTGGTAATGATTTGGCATAAATGCATTGAAATTTAACTTTTCTCCTTTCCATCTTGTGTTCAATAGAATTTTGCAAACTAATTCTTCTGTTTCTGCTTTACAACTGGGGAAACTGGAGTGGACAGATTAAATTGCTGCTGCTCATCAGATGGAATCCTGGGCGTTGCTGGTTCCCAGTGCTGTGTGCAGAGCATCTCTCAGGAGTTGAAATTCTAGATAGCAGTTAAATATTTGATTAGTAAATTATTTATTTTCAGATCACTTCCATGTGTTCGTTGGGGATTTAAGTCCAGAAATAACAACAGAAGACATCAAGTCAGCATTTGCTCCTTTTGGTAAAATATCGTAAGTATCATCATAAACATTTCCAATAGCAGTTAGAAAATGACAGTGAAAATTTGAGTTGAAATGTTGTATTGTAGAGAATTTTTCTGATGCCAATTTCTTCATGTTGGGTGGGGTTATTG
The DNA here is from genome assembly GCA_024611195.1 of Ceyx melanurus. Lineage (NCBI taxonomy): Eukaryota > Metazoa > Chordata > Aves > Coraciiformes > Alcedinidae > Ceyx > Ceyx melanurus. The sequence continues at coordinate 21,372 of JANHGL010022731.1, read as the reverse complement.
TTTTATTTTGGTATCATGATTGCAAATACAGTAATGTAATTGTGCTTTGGTTTTGCTGAAAGCAATGTGCTTTAAATCTCATTTATATGCTAATGTCCTTTTATTAAAATTTAATTACTGTTTCTAAGTGTGACTTGTTGTTCAGAATGTGTCCAGAGTAGTGACAACTGGGATATGTTGCATCCTCAGTGTATTTTCTGTGCATTTCCTAGGCAGTATAGAAAAATGGGCAATTGCAATATGATTTTGTAGCAGTTAGTAGAAAAACTTGGGTATGTTTTGAAAAAAGTTTATGGGAATGATCTGCTTTTTGGATGATAATGGGGAGAATTAAGATGATAATATTTAAATGAGTGGTGGATTTACAATATGTGCACATTTCTGCCAATGAAGACAATGTTTCTTTAAACTTCTCCTAGATAATTCAGGTGACACTAAATCACCTGGTGTTTTAATTGGATGTATTGAACTTTACAAGAATCCTTGTGTGTGCTAAAGTTATGTCCTTAAGAGTACTGCTACAAAAAAGCCTGTAAATGTTCTATCAGTTTATACAAATCAAAGTTGCACATGAAGGTTTTTATACTACTTTGCAGGAATATATTTCTAAGAGCAAATTTCTTATTTTTCTCTTGTTCTGTACTCATATTTTTAAATGAATCATAAATCTTATTTCTTACCTCTGCTGTTTTGTTTACTTTGCTTTTTGTCTCTTAATGTGGTAAGTAGTACTGTTTTAAAAATCGATTTAAAGAGAATAATTCAGGTTTCTGTTTCTCAATCTATATTTATACCTGAGACCTGCAGTTTTTCTAAAGTCCAAGTCACAATTAAAAGTAATAGCATTCTGGTTATTTTGCAGAATTGCTCATAAGAATGGACAGGATCTTGAAGGCTAACTGCAAGGAACTGTGCACACTGGAACTCAGTTGTAGATTTTTTCTCATTTCTATTTATTCTTATTATACATTATTTATATATACATATTTTAGTATTTACATTTTAACATTCTATATTCAGTGCAGTTCTATATTTCCAATCATTTTAACTTACTCACTAAAATTTCTGTGTAAATTTGTTGTTTTCGTACTGGTGTGCTTAGCATTGTTGTTAGTTTTATTCTCCTTTCTTAAATTTCTGAAAATGTCAATTTTTCAAAATTTACAGCTACCCAAACTCCAAAATGATGGTAGAGAATTGACCAAGAAAAATAAAGAAATCTGTTAACAGGCCATGTATGCCTTTTAATTCCTATTTTTTCCTCTTTTTCGATTTTTTAATATTTCATATATTTTGTATCACTAGGCAGAAGACATTTAACTATTTAGAAAATGCATGGTAAATTAGATAGAATTGTTACAGTAATTTATAGAACAGTAAACCTTAGAGGACCCTAGCCAATAGAATATTAGAAAAGGAAACTTTGCTTCTCTTATACTTCAAATATACTTCAAATTTGAACATTCTAGTTTTAGTCAGTATAGGTTATGTGGATAGGTTGCATGTTTATTACATGTTATTTTTTTTGTCCTACTGCTTTTTTCTAACAGGTAAAGAAGCAATAGGGAGAGTTCAGGATTGACTGTAGTTTTAGGGCTAACTGAATTGATAAGAAAAAATTATGCTCACAATACAGTGTGTGTGGTTCCTTTTAGTTTTTTATTTTGCAGGTGATTAATATTTCCCTCATATAGCTGTGCTTCTTTTCACAGGGATGCACGGGTAGTTAAAGATATGGCAACTGGAAAGTCAAAAGGCTATGGTTTTGTATCTTTTTATAACAAACTGGTGAGTATCACAATGTAGATTTACAACAGTTGTCTCTTCTGTCTGCACTTCTGGTTGTGCTCTTTGTGTAGATGTTCACTGTGCAGCAGACTTGCATGTACACACAAATAGCCCTCGAGGAGGTCTCTGCTGAAGGGTTGAAACAGTGCAGGTGACAGCAGTGCCATGAGAGCATTCCAGAGATGTGGGAACGCTTGGAAAGAAGCTTGCAGGTGGTAGAGCTGTGTGGGTGTGGTGGGCCAGCTCAGCCTGCTCTGTGGAGCCACCTCTGCCACAGCCCCTCTACCAGAGGACCCTGCAGAGCCCTGTCCCAGAGCCCTCAGGGGTGCAGGGCCACGCTGCACAGTGGGGTTTGCTGGTGCTGGGTTTAGGTTTATGCCAAAGCTTAATCCTTCTGCAGCCAAGAGTGTCCCAGGCTGGAGTATGGATGGTTTGATTGGCTTGAGCTCTGCTCCTCAAAAAAGCTCTTGGTCCTTCACTGAAGTTGTTAGAACATTTTGAAATCCAATAGAATTCTTTCTATTCAGTGACTATTTTGCAGCTAAGAGTTGATTCTGTGCTTCTAAAGCATTGTGCTTATGCATATTGTAACAAGGGAGGTTGTTCCTGGTTTTTGCTGGATGGTGTTATATAATGGACAATGTTGTGTATGCTTAGACAGGGATACTTGTCACTTGTTGGAAGCATTTTTTCCTGATGCAGATTAATTTAGAGATGTTTTTTATAGAATTTAATCAGTATAGTAGTGATAAAAATAGTTCTGTGCCCTTCTATTTATACCAATACAGTTGAGTCAACACATAATTCTTTGTAATTTGGAAAGGAACTGACAGTAAAAAGGTGGTGAAAATGACTTTGAGCTGCATGTGCTTAGCTGTACACTTAGTATGGGGAAACTCTAAACCATTTTCCTTACATACTTTCCATAGGAAAAACATAGTTAAGGATTCTAGGCATGTAAGTCTGTGTGGTCAGAAGTCCTACATGTCAAGACTTTTTCTGTCTTCTGTAGCATTTACCTGAAGCTGAATCATAAGAAAAAGTTAGAATTTCTTCAGATTTACAAATGCCACAATATAGTACAGTCAAATCCCTTAATTTAGTGCATATTTATTTTGTGTTGCAGCTGAATTAGGCAAGAGGAATAACTGTCTTATTTCCTTGTACCCCTCTTCTATTATCACATGGTTGTGTTTGGTTTCTGTGACCACAGGGGAAATGTTCTAACAGACACATGAAATACAAGTTAAAGGATTCTTTTAACACTTAAGCCATAAATCCTCCAATTTAAAATGTATATTCATTCTGCAGACTGAATGGATGAATTCTCAATGTACTACAGAAAGGTGCTTCCAGAGTTTATGTCCTGATTGCTGTTCATTCAAGCAGGAGGTGCACTGTAGGGTTGTGACATCCATCCTGAGCTGGTGGCTCAGAGCTATCTTCCCAGACTTCAGGCACTTCAGCCTGAGGTTTTAATGCACGCCACAGATTTTTTACACACCAGAGAAGATTAAACTCCTGCATTGAACTGAAACAGTTTTGGAATTGTCTCCATTCTGTTTTTATCATAGCTGTGATCCTCAAGACTGGCAGGATGATTCCTTAGAGCCAGTTTCCTTTCCTAGGCAGCTTAATCCTAATCATTACATTTTGGGAGCAAGGCTGCTTGAATCATGTTGATTTTGTTTTGTTTATTGTCTGGTGGTTTGGCTTTGCCTTTTGGGGTTTTCCATTGGTCATCTCAATTTCTTTTTTTATATTTCTGAATTGTCCTCACAATGAGCACTCTGTAATTAAAGCTGAGGAGGATCAAGGTCCTGATTGGAGTTTGAGAGGAGTCTGTTAGAGCTGGAATCCTTCAGTGTGAGGCAGGACAGTGCTAGCCACTAGCCTTCAACTTACCCATACATTCTCTTTGTCTCTTGTGGTTGGTGTTTTCTTCCTTAAGCTTTGTGCCCTTGGAAGAACATTTTAAATACATACTATTTGCTCTGCCTCTCCACTTTCAGGGGGATTCAGGGAAAACTTGCTTCTTGTATGTGTTAGCAAATTTATTCCTTGTTTGCTAAATGTTTCTGCTTACAGCTGTGATTAGATTGTCTTCTACTTCACGCTCCAGGGAAGTTCAGCCACGTGGGCCATGGACTCTTGTGTCATGTGTGTTCATACAGTGAATAATATTTAAAGAACCTAGAGAGTAGTCTGTGCTCAGACACACTGTGCCTCCAGACTGCAGAGGAGAAGATGGGACAGGGGGGTTGTAAACAGTAAATACGAGGGAACTTAAATTCTCAGCCTGTTTTTATGTCAATATTACAGTTTCTTAGTAACTGCCATTCAGCCTTCCCAGAACTTTGGATTTCTAACCTAAATTTGCCTATTATGTTGAGTGCATATTAAGATTATGAAAAAAAACCTCAGATTCTGATCTTACTGTCAACATCTGTGAACAAGCACTGTGTGGTAGAAACATGACTTGGGTTCCATCAGAGAAATCTTTCAGTGAGGGATTTTGATGATGAAAAGGTCTTTGCTGACTTCTCAGATGTTACTATGAAATACACTTTTGTCTATTATTGTTTTTAATATCGTTAATTTGCAACATAAATTGATTTTTTTTTCTAATAAAAGTTACAGTAGTTTTATTTCTGTAATTGCTTTTGACATCTGTATGACCTTTGTACTTTTTGGGGCAGTCAGTGTGTAGAGGGTAGTATATGTATCACTGCAGCTGGCTTCTGACCTGTGTGTAGAATATGGAGTGAGAGGGAAAGTTTTATCAAATCCCTTTTGGGGGCCTTCTCTGTGACCAGTTGGCTTCATGGTACTTCGTTTTTGTCTTCTTGCAGCAATTACTCAGAATTTCATGGTACTTCTTAGTACTGTTACTGTTTTAATCAACAGAATCGGCTGACAACCAAGTCTTTCTTAAAAGTAGACTTGTAGGTGCTTGTTTGGATGTGTTACAGTCTTGATTTTTGTCTCTTCAGGATGCAGAAAATGCTATTGTACACATGGGAGGGCAGTGGTTGGGAGGCCGTCAGATCAGAACTAACTGGGCAACACGGAAACCACCAGCCCCCAAAAGTACACAAGAAAGTAAGACCTTTGTGTGTTGCTGTGTTGTGTTCACTCTCTTGCATATCACTGTTCAGTGGAGGAATAAATACAGTATTGACAAAATCATGTCACTGAATTAAATGCCTAGCTTGACTTCCAGAGCTTAAAAAACAGATTTTTTGGTGCATTATGTTAATGTAGTGGTGGCACTACTGAAATGTGTAGTGTTTGTTAAATGAATAACACATGCCTGTGTACAACCTATCTGGGACTCTAGGTTACTGTCAGCCTACTGCTTAAAAACAGCCTTCTCTCTTTACAGATAATACAAAACAATTGAGATTTGAAGATGTAGTAAATCAGTCAAGTCCAAAAAATTGTACTGTGTACTGTGGAGGAATTGCCTCTGGGCTAACAGGTAGGATTGTATTGCTTTTTAAAATTATTATTATTGAAGCTTTTTGGACACAAGATGGTTACTAATTCAAAAACATTGTATGTTGTAGATCAACTTATGAGACAGACATTTTCACCGTTTGGACAGATCATGGAAATAAGGGTGTTTCCAGAAAAAGGTTACTCATTTGTCAGGTATGGACAGAGGAAAGGAAATTCTCTCTGCTATTGTTCATGTAGTAATGGTTCATCTTGCTGTAATCTCCCTTGGCTGAACTTCTGCTGATATGTTAAGCTGTCACCATGTGTTCACAGAAAAATTTGGAACTGTTTTAAAAGAACCCAACAGTCCTTTTACCTGAGTATGTGTGAAAGCAGATCTTTTTCTCTGGATTGTCTATGTGTGGAGTTACTGGTGGTTAACAGTCAGATCAGAGTACACTGAAACATAACATTACTTTGTTTTTACATTCTTCAGATTTTCAACTCATGAAAGTGCAGCACATGCTATTGTTTCAGTTAATGGAACCACAATTGAAGGACATGTTGTTAAATGTTATTGGGGTAAAGAATCTCCTGATATGACTAAAAACTTCCAACAGGTAACTTCACTTTAAGCTTTTCCTTATGTTGCAGATGCAATTATGTATATACTGGCAATGCCTTCCCAGTTCTTCCCAGTTATAAGAGCTAAACTTTGTGGTAGAATTCTTATGAAATTCCATGTTCTGTCTCAGTTATGTTCCAGTTGTTCACCAAATTGGGCTAGTGATTTTGCTGGAGTATCTGTTACTGTCTTCTGGATATGATTCAAGATAGGGAGAAACTTTGAGGTAATTCTGATTCTTGCTAGTTCACTAACTGCAGACAAGGTGACTATTCAAATACTCTTTGATATTTCAAACACAAACAAATATGTTTTAGTACAAAGATCTAATTAGTTCAGTGATGTCTTACTTTTCTGATCTCATTATTGCTGTTTTTAGCCCTGTGATTGATAGAGCTAAAAATTTTGCCTTTGGCAGCACAAAAGGACCATAATCCATCTCTAGAACCTGAAATACTATGAATTATTCTCTCTCTAGGTGGATTACAGTCAGTGGGGGCAATGGAGCCAAGTGTATGGAAATCCACAACAGTATGGGCAATATATGGCTAACGGGTGGCAAGTACCATCATATGGAATGTATGGCCAAGCATGGAATCAACAGGGTTTTGGAGTAGAGTGAGTAATTGTATTTAATATTTTTAGAATACTTCAGGAATGTCATATCTGAGCTGCAGGCTCATTTGGTTGAAGGATTGCACAGGGTTTCAAGCCTTAGGTGGTCTCCTGCATGCATAAAGCTGCTATTTAATGGTTCCTATGGACCACATAGTGGGGTGAGTCACTCTGACTTGTGCTCAGTCACACAGTTGATGCATATGCAGGCACAAAGACCTCCTCCTGTGGTAAAGTTTTGGTGGTCTTGTCTGAGATAACAGACTTTTTGGGTTCTGACTTGAGGTCAGAATACTGGAGAGTCTGAGCCAGGGAGCCCAGGTGTTTGCCTGAAGGGTTCCTAACCCTGGAGAGGAGAAACTGCATCCTGACATCTCAGCTGGGGCAGTTTCAGAGTTTGGGTGGGCTTTTAATACTTGATCTCTAAGCTTGTAGTGTTCACAGCAATGTTTTGGTTTAACATACTTTGAAAAGAACGTATTTGTTTACATAATTCTTCATTATCTCTCACCAATGAAACTATTAAGCTCTGATAAACCTACCCCTGGTATTCATGCCAATTAGGTGTTGGGAATTTTATGCATTTCTACATCACTGATGTTGACTTAGAGCCACCTGCGTATGTACCTGCCTTTGGAGGTGGTTGTCCTATGCAACTAGTACCCAAGGTTTGTGGGGCTTTTTTTTTACCTTTGTTCTTCAAAAGCTTATAATATTTTTAAGAATCACATGGTGTAGCTCTTTACCCTGAATTACTCATTAGAGAGAAGAAGAAACTGTTCTATTTTGGTATGAATAGTAGTGTAGGAAGTATGTTTTTATTTTGAAGTCTTGTCCTGTAAATAACTTGAGTAGATTGCATGATTATTTTTCATTCCTATTTTTAACCATCCTGTTTCTTTTTAAGCCAATCTCCATCTGCTGCCTGGATGGGTGGATTTGGTGCTCAACCTGCCCAGGGACAAGGTGCTCCTGTAATACCTAACCAAGCTGGATATGGTATGGCAAGCTACCAAACACAGTGAGCTGGGACTCTGTTTAAAAGTGTGTATTTCATGATAGGCTGCAGTTTCCAGTGACATTCTGAAGACTGGAATGTAGACAATGAAAAAAAAAAAGAAAATATTTATTTTAAAAATGGAAATGTTTGGAACCTTTAGCACAGCTTTGCTTTGGTGAAGGACACAAATGTCTTCTAGTTCTGCCTTTTTAAGTTTTTTTTCATGATGGATATGAACATGTTTTTCTTTGTGTACAAAAATGAAAAATAAAGTCAATAAAGACAATTCTGACTACAAATTTTGATATAGTAGGAGAAATGGCTATTGAATTTGATCTTTAGGTTACCATTCCATTTTTTTTTTGTTTGTTTTGTCTTCAGTGTTTTATATCACTGTGCTTTTTAAGAGACATGACGTTGAGAAACAGCGAGTTGCTTTCAGCTGAACACACATCCTGAAATAAACTGTGGACCAATCATTACAACCTTCTAGACAGTATTGATTTTTCAAGAAACCTATGGGCATAGCTCAGAAAGTATATGCAGGTCTTGGAATAATTTTTTTAAGAAAATATTTAATTTTTCTACGTGCTTAAAGAAAACAGTCTGATACAAAGAACAGCTGAGTCTCCACTGGAAAACAGTACTGTCTGAGTAACTCACATAACTTACTGTCCACATTCAGGCACACATTCAAACTTTTCAGAGCTGGTTGTTTTATTAAGACTGTAGTAATTTGCATTTTATTTTGAGAAGTAAAAAAACCTTTTGCAAGTATGCTGTCTGTATTCCAATCAGACAGCCATACTTGTGCTTTTACATAAAGTTTGAAGGCTACACATTGTAAATATTTCATAATGACAGTGTTTCAAAAGCATGCTCAAACCTAGAAGTAGCAATGTAATTATTCAAAGTAATACTTAATATACTCTACTGCTTTAAATGCAGTAGATTGACAAGAATGTGCAAGACTGACATTTCCAAAGTTGGCTATTATGTAAAGTTACATAAAGAACTATAACAAAGAGCCTTAATTTTAATTTCATAAATCTTAATGCATCACCTTTTTTGTCATTAGAAATAAAAATTTTTTGCTTTACATTATTTGGTATGTAAATACCTTGGTTAACAACCTTGTAAACCTATTTCAAGGTTATTATAAGTTGTATAGTATCTTGAGTGTTTTGAAAAATCTTGATGTTTTTTAAGTCTAGAAATATTTTGCCCAAGAATTTTTTAACAAGATTGTTAAAAACATCTTATTTTAGAGAATATTCAATGTGCCATTTGGTAAATGGAGATGCAGTTGAAACAGTACACTGAGTTGTGACTTATTTTTAATTAAAAGTTTTTGTCTTTATGGGTGGTTTGCATGTGATGAACCTGTACAGAGGCTGGGTTGTTTGTGTACTGAGTGTGTAAATGGATAAACCATGAAGATGTTTAAATGGTATACTTGGGTTATTTCTGAATTATTTTATGGATACATTGATATAAACTGCCTCAATAAATTGAAGTTGAAAATGAATGTAAGTTAGATATAAGTACTGTGTCTTACCTGTGACAGCTAGAGGGTGCAAGTGCTTCAGCTGAGGACTGAAATGCACAGAGGCAGGCACAATTAAAAAGGAAGAAAAAGGTAGGATTTGCAGTGATAGTTCAGTGAAGCAAACTTGCATTTGAAAAGAAACAGAATGTTTGATTTTAGAGACAATAGTTGTAAAGGAGTGTTTGAGAAGCTGCCTGTTTTCTCTTTTCTGTTTCTTACCATGCAGGTGTTGCAAGTTAGAGTAGATTTTTGAAATGGAAACTTGCAGTTTTGTTAAACCCAGCCAGGTTGTGCAAATAACTACACTTAATGCTGTAGCAAATCACATGAAATTTTGGTTTGTTTTTTCCTCCTCTTCTACTTGACATGCTAAATAGTACCTTGACTTTTAGATCAGGTTGAAAGTGAGATGTACTGGAAGAGCAATGTAGTCAGTTGGCTCAACTGGACCCAGAGGATCTCTGGGCACCTAATGCATGCAATAAGGACTGAAGTGAAGTGTGGAACCGTAAGTGCTTGTGATGACAGAATTGGCCCTTTATCTCTGTTTCTCCTTTATGGTATGTGTAATGTTTCTCCCCTCGAGTTAGGACCCTTGTCTCCAGGACACTTGTTTTTCTATCCATGTTGTATATATGTGTATATCTACGCGAGGATCGGCCTATACATTGTAGCTTGGGGAAAAAAAAAAGAAGTAAGTCTACATTTTTGTTACACATACCTGGTTTAAAAGAAGAAAAAAAAATCACAAGTCGGTAGATCTATGAATTGCAATTTAAGATTTCTTAGATTTCACTTGAAATCTGGGGTTTCTACATAATTGTAGGTGTTTGACTATGTTTAAGATGCATGCTGGTATGTAAGCAGTATGTTCTTTAGGCACTACTGAAGTTTTAGATGATGCAAGTAAATTGCCACATAAATGCCTATATAAATGGGTGTAAGATTAAGGCAGTGATCTTTCAGGTCTCAGTGTAGATCACTTTAAATCTGATTATTTAATATGCCTGCTGTAGAGCTGGGCCATACCTGACCTGTATTTCAGGATGAAAGATAGGATATACTTTTGCATTGAAGTCTTTTGTCATTGATTTTTATACAGCTTTTCTTTAATGGTGATATTTCTTCACAGACTGCTCAAGATACAGGAGTCTCCAGTGTCCTTTAGTGTTGCTCTAGCACTACAGAAGGAGTTGTAATTGGGATTGCTTTCTACTCAGTAGCTTTCATAAATGCATCACTGACAATGTTTTGGCACCAAAGAGCCTCTTGCACCATACTGCTTTTATGAGTGACTGTTACACTGTTGTAATTTCCCTAACTACAGAAATCAACCACTACCTAACCCCTTACCACTTGGATTTGGATTTCAAAAAGCATTGCTTTCTCATGGCTGAAGTGGATGCGTGCAACCTGAAGCAAGGTTGTAATCTGCCTTTGCAGAAGGTGTTCAATAAAAGTGAAACATGATAAAGGGCTTATCCTGTATTGTCATCTGTCAAAGCATTGTCCCTCTTTGCTGTAAAACTGACAACAGGCATACAAGGCTGAACTTGTAAACTATGCACTTGCAATCCTGTATAAGATGTTTTATTTAAAGTTTTTCTTACAAAAGCCATTTTGTATTTGCGGAGTTGCAGTAGCAAGGCTGTAAATGTGAGGTTCCATGTAGCTTTTCATCTGTCCTGCCTCCTTGTGTATAGCTGTTAAGATTTTCCAGACATGCTCTTCCTTCAGAACCTCCTTCCTTATGAAGACAACTTCGTGAGACTGTCTCAGAACCATTTCCTTCATTTCACTCGCCAAAGGCTCCCAGTGAATTAAGGCTTAGTTTTGGAGAAAATTGATAATTTGTTTTTCTTGTGTTTGTACACAAGGAAGCAGACTTAAAACTGTATGGACATGATTAGTATCTGATACTTTTTGATGATCTGACTGTTTTTAAACAAGGGCAAGTCTTTGTGTTAACCACGTGGAACTGTTTCCTGGTCAGCAATAAAAGATTTTGTTGCACTGTTTTTACATTGCAAGATAGAGGTAATCTTTTCTTCAGTGTACTTCAAAACCAAATGGATGGGGTGTGTAAAGACCTGCCTAGTTCCAACTGAAACCTTCATATATAGATACGCTGGGATCTGGATTGGTGCTGTAATAGCAAAAAGAAGTTGTTCTTTTGAAGCTGAGAATTTATTTCTTCTGATCGTCATAGGAGCTGCCTGTTGAAGATGGGTAGATTTAAGGGTTTCACTGTGGAATAATGGATTTGTTTAGAAAAAGGCAACAGCAAAGCAAGAGCAGCTGGGAAGGTCTCCCATTACATTTCATTTCAGCCAACTGGTGAATCTAGTTGATTGCTTAAAATAATAAAAAAGGTATTTTGTTTTTCAGTATCATGAATAAAATCCACACTCGTGCTTTTACCATCACTTCAAAAAGTGCTGAAGTATTTACTGAATGTTTGGCTTGAAAAAGAAACAGGACTTTATGTTGATGAGTGACTGGTGATTTGGCCATCTTCCTGGGAATGTGTGCTGGTCTAGGTCATGGATGTGAATGACATGCTCTGCTCACTGACATTTGAAGTGTAATGAGTCAGAAGTTAATTTGACATCAGTAATGATTATTTGAATACAAGTTATTCTTGCTTAAACACACAGCCACTCATGCTTTGGTGGAGGCTGAGCTGATTCTTCTTGGTTATTAAATTATTCCTGATACGCTGTGGGAAGAAACACTGCTTTACCTTGTATCTTGTTATTCAAGCTGTCAGTAAGACAGCAGAGTTGCAGAGACTATTTTTTTGTTTATAGGAAGAACAGTGGAGTTGTCAGAGAATTCAGTGTAAACTGAATTTTCTGTAGTGATGGGTGATAGCCTTTGAATATTTCTCTTTGGAAAACAAGGGATCAGTTGCTGTTCTTTGCATGAACCCAGGTGCTGGCTGGTCCCAGCTCCTCAGCAGCTGTCTTTCCCAGCTGCTTGCAGGGAAAGGAGGAGGGGGGGGAAGGAAAAAAATGGTGAGCCTAGAGCTGCAAGCCAGCTCAGGGTGCATGAGGCAGCAGTGCCACATTGTGTTGTCAAACACACTGGAAATTGTGATGGTTACATGGGTACAGCAGCACTGAGCAAGGGCTGTAGCTGCTCACAACCTTGCTTTATCTCCTGGCTTAAAATAATGCTGCTTTAAAATTACAGCATTAGAAAATACATAACATTTGGGTTTTTTTTCTTTTAGGTTTCTGAGAAAGTAGATGCACAGTAAACAGCTATGTTAGAATGCTTAAGATTAGTAACAAAAAAGGAAAAGTTGAAGGAGCAAATTGTGTTCAGGTCTGAATTATAGACCTTGGCTTAACTGACTCCTCTTGGCATTCTGTTGTCTGCTTGTATTAACCCTTTTGTTTGTAGAATGGAAGTGGCTTGAGAAAGGCCCAGCTGCTTGACGAATGTTTTCCCATTCTTTAAATACATAATTTCTGGAACAGGAGTGGGTGGAAATTATGTAAGAATCCCAAGTCACGAAACCTGGCACACTGCTTGTGTTTCTAGAGGGAGACTGGCTTACTAGAGCCAGCTCTGGAGAAGTTCAACCACCACAGGTGATGAGGAAAAGGCACCAGCCTCCAGTTGAGTAGTTCTCTGGCCTGAATAACTGGAGAACTCTCAGCGGGGTAGTGTTCCATGAAAAATGCTCCTTGTGGTTTCTCTGGTCCTTTCAGCAAAGCAGATCTTTTTCATTCTACTCATGATTTGTTTCCTTTAATGATGAGTTATCAGGCGTGATGGGAAAGGCCAATTTATACAATTTATTGAGGTGTTCTAACTCAGGTACTACCTGCAGGGGAAAGAATCCTCTTGGCTATTACAAGGACCATAGGATTTTGCAATATACCTTTGTGGAACTATTTCTACTTGAGTTTTTCTTGCACTTGAAGGCAGAAGGAAGCTACACAAATACACCTTAGACTGTAAAGATGGAATCAACCTCTCGGAGCTGCTGTTACATGCTACAGCTACTCTACTGGAGCACTGTTGTACAGTCAGATGCTGGAAACATTTCTGCCTTGCTGCTTGATTTAAGTGTAAAGCTTATGTTCTGTAGAGAATAAATCTGTCCTGTTTGTTGGAAAATAATTGGAGAAGGCTCAGGTCCATTGTTGTCTGAACTCTTGCTGTCTTAGTGTGAACCAACATACATTGAATGTATTTTGCATTTTGAAAATGACTTCTGGTCAATACACAGGGTGATAATGTGTTCATGTTGACTTCTGAGTTTGTTTCTTCCAGCATCTTTTTGCTTTATGGCCTAAGAAACAATCTAGAACCTCTGCTCTAAGATGTACAGATGGAGATTGGCAAGGTATGTGATACTATGCTTTAAATACACTTTACAGTGTCACAGCATCTAACAACAAGTGTTTTACAAACTGCACAGGATAGAAAACTGACATTTCGTTGAAGTGTTTGCAGCTAACTCAGACTGGAAGGAATTGCCAAAGTCTTTTCTGTCCCTGTGACTTCTAATTAAAAGGAAGGTAAGATGTAATCTCATTACAGTATCCAGTTATGACCACATCCTCCTTTGGTGGGGCTGTAGAAATGGGCATTCATTCCTTCATAACTATTTTCATTATGGAAAATAGATATGGCTACTAAAACAGTGAGTTGTGATTCAGGTATTTAGGCTGTAGCTCACATTTTTCATACCATAATTTGTTTAATGTATATTGCTAGTCAGCAGAGTTGTATTTGCTTTTCATGCACAAGGAATTGTTGTATCTGCTTCTTAGCAGAAACACACTGACCTCATTTTTAATGCTCCCCTCTATTGCAAAAAGCTTTGATTCCTGTACTCTACTTGGTTTAATATTGACAGATGGATTTTGGAAGCATGTATGAAGTACCTTTTCTTTCTTATATCTTCAGGTCCATACCAGGCAACATAATTCACAAAAAACTGAGACTTCTTGAGTGCATCCCCCCACCCTAGCTACATATAATCCAGAGTGGTTTACAGTGCTTTTAAGATTTTGATGATGATTTCTTAGTTAATTTCTAATGGGATATATGAATATCGTGGAACCAAATTGAGTTTTTAATTGTTGTAAAGCTGGTTACTGGAAACTGTATTTCATCATCTCAGGTTGTTTATGGTGTTACTTTACTTTCTGAAAGCTGTTCTTAAATCCTGCAGGTACCCTGGAGGGGGGGTGGGGAATGACATTAGCCTTTTTTGTGTTTTTTTTAAACCAAACCAACCAAACAAAAAAAACCAAAACACAAAACCCAAAAACTTAAAGACAACATAAAAGGAAAATAAAATGCCCTCACCATAATTTACTCTTCGTAGAATAAAACTGGAAAAACTGAAGAAGATTAGTTTAGCAATGCGTTTATCATAGTATGCATTTAACACTAACTGAATGAAATGTTCTTTGAATGGGGGGAAAAAAACCAACAAATCTTACCATCAAATCACCTTGCTTTCTGCAAAAGGAGAGGACTTAACCACACTCTAGTGGCTCACAGCAGTGAGCCTGTCACTGATTTGTGTTTGAACTGAAAACACAGGAGCTAAACTACTTAGATTTAAAAATAAATAAATACCCGAGTCCCTCCAGTTTCATGATTTCATTTCAGCTTTGATTTGGAAGGAAAAACCTCCAAGCTGTGTTTGCCAGCCCATTGTGAACACTTGAGGTGAGTGCTCCTGAGGTTTGTAATCTGCTTTTAGGAATTGAACCTGTGATGCTCTGAAGAGTCTCTGGCTTTTATTGCATGTTCTCATGGATTAAAATGCCTCAGGTTTTCTGACAAGAATACACTTTGCACTGTGGCTTCTAGTTTTATTTCCACTGTTATTTATGTCACATTGTATGGTGCTAGGTTTGCCTACCTGTAGAATGTATATTGGCAGATTATATTGTTTAATGTGAAAGCTTATGTGGGCAAAAGGCTGCACTGTTAGCCACGTTCAAAAAGTTATAAAATGACAGTATTTGGGTTTGCTATCTGAATCTCTTGTAGGAGTGAGGATGAAGTGGCTAGTTGCTGGGTTTAAGTGAAAATGAATTTTCTTTGAAGTTAACAGCCAAAAGCATGCTCATCTGCTTTAGAGGTTTTGGAGGAAATTTAAGCATCCTGTCCTCTGTCATTTCAGCTCATGAAACCTCACTGCAAATTATGAGCCCAAGTTGTTAGGAGAAGAAATTGTAACTTCCCACATGGATGCTTCAGTAGTACAAGCAGGAAACTGAGTAGAAATCCCTGTGCATGGGTTTTTGAATCATGCTAGTCTAGGTGAACTCTCATGGGAGCTGTTTTTTCCTATCATCTGTTCTACCCCATGTCCTGGCAAATAAAATGGTGCTGGGACAGTGGTGCTGTAAGTTTTGCACTAAACTGAGGGAGTATGGGAATATTCTGAGGTGGGACAGGAATTGACTGGCCAGCTGGAGAACATGCTGAACCTGCAGCTCTGGTAGGAATTAAAGATGTTCCTGGGAGACTCAGCAGCAGAAACCCAGTTCAGTGGTAGGAGTATCACCTCCAGAAGGGGTGGCTGCAGGATAATGTAAACAGAGGTCTGAATGTGGCCTTTGATGTCTGTAGTTACACCCGTGCAGTGCTGTGTTATTGGAGTGCTTCAGAAACATGTGCAGTGTAACTGAAAAATCAACTTTGCAAGTCTAAAGTGAGAGTCTAAAGAGGGGGTTTTTTTTGTGTTTAGCGGTGGGAGGTTCCTACTTTCAAGACCTCATTGTTAGCATTTCAGATTTTAGGTTCTTACAGTCATATAAAAAGCACCTCTGCTGAAATCAGTTATGTTGATGTAAATGAAATCAGGGCTTTAAATCATGAGTCAGGTTTCTCCCAGTCTGTTGATTAGTTTTGAGTCTTTCAGCTGCACTTTGGCTTTGCAACGAGGTGAACGTTTTATGAGTTTTCTGTCATGTTATTCATAGTTCAGTATGTTCTGGAAGAGATTTTTGCAATAGCAACAGCTAAGTACAGCTGCTTCCATTTCTTTTCCAAACCAGCTATTTAAATGGAAGTTCACCAATTACTTTTCATGATGCAAGTAAAATTTTTGAAACAGACTATTTAACATCTTTGACCAAAATCACAGATATATAAAGTGTGCTTCTGCCTTTTTGGGTGTCTTGCACATTCTCATTCCTCCTCCTACCCTTCCCCCCACGGAAGGAAGAGTTGGAAGAGACCACTGGAGATCGAGTTCAACTCCCCTGCCAGCACAGGAACAGATCCAGTTGTGTCTTGAAAGTCTGTAGAGGAGATTCCACAACCTCTCTAGTCAGCCTGTTCCAGGCTCTGCCACCCTCACAGTGAAGTTTTTCCTCATGTTGAGGTGGAACTTCTAGTGTTTCACCTTGTGACAGTTATCCCTCATCCTATCACAGGGCACCACTGAGCAGAGCCTGGCCCCTTCTGCCTGACACCCACCCTGCACAGATTTGTAAACATTAATAAGAGCCCCTTTCAGGTTTCTCTTCTCCAGGCCCAGAGCTCTCAGCCTTTCTTGTGAGAGATGTTCCAGTCAGTGCACATACAGTTTGAGATAGAAATTGCCTTCCAGGCAGTGTCACAAGTCGTGTATGTACAGAATGGAGCAGATCCAAGGTTTGCAAAAGCTTTTTACATTCTGTTTTAAATGAACTTTACTATTTGAACGTTAATGAGTAGTGTTGAAAGCAGAAATAAAAGCTGGACATAAACTAATGGGGTGGTGTGATTTCATTGGTTAGATGTTATCTCTTAAGATTTCAGTACATTTTGGGTTTAATAGTACACAATTCTTTAGGTGGAAGTGTGGCTTGGTAAGTGCAGAGTCCTGCTGTGTGTCACCCAGGGTAGTCTGATGTCTGGGGAACCTGGTGGGTTTGACAGTCAAAGGTTATGAAACAAATTTCTGGGTTATGTCAACTTAATGATTGTTAAGGGAAGCTTTATGCCATGGAATTTAAGAAAAGGTGGTAAGAGTGTTGTGGTGCAAGGTCTAAAACTCAATGTGAGAATGTATAGATGTGGCATGTGGACATGAGCACAGCATGAAGTCATAATTAAAGTTGCATGTGGCTATGTACTATTGCAGCTTATTTGTGGAAAAAGAGGCAAGACATCAAATGAACCATCCCTGAGTATCTCCACCAGCTTCATCTGGGAGGAGTTTTCCAGCTTGTCATTATAGCTAATGAAGCACAGACCCACAGGACAGGCAATGGGAGCAGCCACCCTGATGGAGCAGGTGCTGGTGTGCACACCATGGGGCACTGTCTGCAGGAGTACCCGAAATGCTGATGTTTTGAAGACAAAAGAATCTTGGAAACACAAGTTTTGTATCAAGGGGAGGAAAGGGCTTGGATTCTACAGGTAAATCCATGGCAGACCTGAAGATCTGGTTTGGCAGTGTACAAATGGACAGTTGGGCTCTGTGGGGCTTCTTGGAGACACCAGTGGAGGAATGAGCACCACTGGCCTGATCTTTATCTCCAGGCATTTTTGTATTTCTTACATATGTCTAAATCCATCAAGTTAAGTCTTAAAACTACTCCAATAACCTGTTGTCAGTACGTTAGCTTGAAGATGATGTATTTGTCCTAGGAGTACTAGTCCTTCATGTTAAAAAATCAAAACCTTTGGGCTTTGTGACCTGATTTTTAAAAGAAAAATAAAATCTGGTGATACCTGTACTGCTTCCCTGTGAATATACTGCTCTGAAGTACCTGCTGGTAATGGATATGACTTGAAAAGTCTTCTGGAGCACATCTCCAAGCTGTCTTTTCCCAAAACCAGCACCACCTACATCCGTTTGTTTCACTTGTCCCTTTCCAGGTGCTTTACATGTCCCAGCAGTGCCACCTGTGGTGTGGTTTTAACCTGTGCTCTTGTGATGCTTGCCCAGAAACGCCAGCTGTGGTCCAAATGTTGTGCCTGTCTGACATGTCTGCTTGGAAATCCCATGTGAGCTGCTGAGCAGTTCCCTCAAAAACTTGCCTTTTTTCATCCACAGCAAGAGCCAAGAAATCATTACCAGCTAACACAGCTTTTGGCCCTGGTGCTGAAGGCAGAAGTCCAGTGGTGTGCAGGCCAAATCACTTCAGCTGGAAGGTATTGTGCTGTTGTTTATTTTGGAAGCACAGATGCAATTTTTTCTTGTGTTCAGGGTTTTGGTATTGTCCCCAATTCCCAGGAATGAAATCTTGGCCTTATGCATGTAAGTGGAAAATATCCATAGGTTTCCATGAGATGGGGGAGCCCATCCAAGTTCCCTCTGTGAACAGAGCTAGTAATAAATGCATTATTGTGTGTTCAGGGAGGGATTTGGCTTGGGTGGAAATAAAACAAGAGCTGTTTGTCTGTTAGAAGTGATTGCTGTGACTTTTTAGTTACCGGTGCTATTTCCAGTGGGATTTAAGCACTCCCGTTGCCTCCCACTGTTGGTGTATCCTGTGCTTCCAGAGGTAGCTGTCAGTGCTTTACAATTTGTTAGAATTGCACTAATTTCTCACGCTGTTTATGCTGGATTTTTGGTTAAAACTTTTGATAAAGACTTACTTCTGAAAGTAGCTTCGTTAAAATTGTACTCGTGTTTTTTCTGTTGAGAAAGAATTGTTCTTGGCTGTCTTGGAAGAGCAAAGAACTCATCCCAGCATAATAGACTTGGCACTTCTATTTTGGTGAGAAAGTGCAGAAATTTGTCTTAAGGAAGCATTTTTGTTTCTTGCATTTGCTCAGCAAAGATTTCATGGTGTCTGGTGGCTGATGCTTGGTGGAGACAGTCACTTCATGGCTCCTTTGACCACACTCTTGGACAACTGGGGTGTAGGAGGTTTGAGCCTGGGAACAGGAATGAGGAGGTGAGATGAAGATGGGTGAGCTTCGACCAGGTTGCCCACAGAGGTGGTGGAGGTGTCATCCTTGGAAACATTCTGGGTCAGGCTGGATGGCACTTGGACCAGTCTGATCTAGTTGAGGATGTCCCTGCTCCCTGCAGGGGGCTTGGACTAGATGGACTTTGGAGGTCCCTTCTAAGCTGGAGCATTCTGTAATTCTATGAAGCGAAATGAGGGTGCTGTTTGGAAGTGTCGGGAAGGGGAAGGAGAGGGAGGCTGCAAGCAGAGCAGCTGGGGCTGGAGCAGCTGGGGCTCCACAGCGACGGGGATTAGTCTGGGAAGTGGAAAGGAGAAGTTTTCCGGGGGTACTGGAGAGAGAGGGAAGAACCACCCTCTCCCCGCTGCGTTTGGCGGTCTGTACCTCATGGAAGCCCAGTGGGTTTCAGTGCCACGGGCACCTTGTTGCCACTGAGGGGGAGCAGAAGGAGTTTGTGGGGTGAATGGAGGGGCAGGTGAAGCTTCTCCCTCGGCTGTGCCCACATCAATGCCCTGCCCTTGCCCACCTGCTGCTGTGCCAGGCTGGAGTGCTGTGGCAGCAGGAGCAGGGGGGTGGGCAGAGCTGCACCACCCCTGAGGGGCACGGGCTGGGCAAGAGCTGCCACTCCACGGTGTAAATCCCTCCTGGGTGGGCTTTGTGCTTCCCCTCTCCTTTGCCCAGATCCCAGCCCGTGCCCTCTCCCCACCTCCTGGATTTCTGCTGCAGGTTCTGCTCTGGGGCTGCTGAAGAAAACGTGGCCTGGATGCTGGAATCTGCTAAAATCCTGGTGAGACACTCGGCTCTGGGGGGGGAAAAAAGGTGCAGTTGGCACCTCTGAGCTGCCAGGTTGGGGGTGGTTTGGGAGAGGGAGGCATCCCAGTGTCCTGTGGGATGAAGGAATTCCTTCTGGCATGGCCTGGCACCCTCCTGTGATGCTGCCAGGGTTGGGGGGGGGTTGTGTGATCCTGGTGCTCTCAGGGTGCCCCTTTGGGGTGCCCCATCCCAAGTTAGACCCAGGAAAGGGGCACCCCAGCAGGTCACACCCCAGCTGGGTTGGGATGCTGCCCCTCACCCCAACCATCCTCTCTGGACTCCTGGGAGCAGGGGGTCCCACTCCTGGCACAGGCCTCTCTGCTCTGCTTTGGGAGCAGGAGGCTCTGGGCACCCCTGGCAGGATGGGATCCAGCAGCAGAGAGGGGCACCCAGGGCAGAGAGGGGCACCCACAGCCCTGAAATGATCTCACTAGGATCCCTTTGGGTGCCCCTGATCCCAACAGCCTCCCACCCACATCCTTGGGAGCAGCTGGATCTGCTGCTGTGCTGGAGGGGCTGTGAGCACAGGGAGATCCTGACTGGATTCCACAGGAGGGGCTGTGAGCACAGGGAGGTCCTGACTGGATTCCAGAGGGGCTGGTGTTGGATCTTGGTGTTTGTTTTCTTTGGATTTCTTTGCAGCCTGAGGGATCTTCTCAGTCTCCAACTCCAAGATGCCCTCAGAAATCTCCTTTTCTGTGTCACCCTGGGCCAGAGATCCTGCTGAGGAGAAGGTGGAAGAGCCTCCAGGAGCCATGGAAAGGGCTCGTGCAGAGGTAGCAGTTAAATATTCCCTGCTTTGCTGTGGTTGGTGCTGAAAGGACCCCCAAGATCCTAGCCCAGATTAAAAAAACCTACTCTCAGTGCAGCTTTTTACCTGGAATGAGGCAAAAAATTCCTTTCCTGAGGCTGCAGCTGGGAAACCAGAGGTAGAACTCGGGTTAAATCCATGGAGTTTGTGTCCATGGAGAGCTGGGGGAATCCCCATCCCTGGGAGTTTCTCAGCCCAGGCTGGATGGGGGTCTGAGCAACCTGCTCTGGTGGGAGATGCCCGTGCAAGGGTGGGGAGGGAAAATGCCCGTGCAAGGAGGGAGATGCCCGTGCAAGGGTGTGAGCTGCTGGCAATGCAGGAGAAGAAAACGTGGTTTCCTGGACCTGGAGGGCCCAGAGCTGTGCTTTTCTCCCTGAAGTTTTTTCCTCCAGGCTTGACTGTGTTCCCCATCCCGCAGGTGGCAGGCAGTGTGGTGCCAGGCTGGTGGGCTGGTGCTGTAAACATCCCCGACTGGAAGCTGCTCCAGCCCCAGCTTTCAGTCAGATGTTTGCTGCTCCCGCCTGTCCTCGGACTGCAGCAGCAGGAGACGGGTGTGTTCGCCCCCCCTGGATCTCTGGGTGCCCCCCTGGATCCCTGGGTACCCCCTCGTGGATCCCCCTGAAGAAGAAACACGGGGTGAAGCTGCTGGAGCAGGATGGGGGAGGTGCCCAGGAGGTAACAGAGCCCCTCCCTCTGGGGTGCTGTGCCCAGGGCTGGGCTCCCCAGCTCCAGAGGAGATGCCAGGGAGGCCGTGAGGATGAGGAAGGGGCTGGAGCATCTCTGAGAGCCCTGGGGCTGCTTCACTGGAGCAGAGCAGCCTGAGAGGGGAGCTGATGGAT
>JANHGL010022730.1:0-15898 GCA_024611195.1 Ceyx melanurus | reverse complement strand
GCCCTGACCGGCCTGTCCCCACCCCCACAGGCAGGATTAAAAAAAAAAAAAAGGTTTGGGTCCTTTCATTTTTTTAAAAAAGTAAACCAAAACCTAAAAGGGAGTTGCTACCCCTTGATATGGTTTTTTTTTGTTTGTTTGCTTGTGGTTTTTTATTCTTGTTCTCTTGATGCATTTCTTTGAGTCACTGTCAGTAAGCTCTGTTGTCTGCTTAGAAGTTATGAGACATAGTCCTTCCTGTAAATCCTCTGTGTAAGAAGTAGGCAGCCTACGTCAGAGAAGGATTTTTATTTTAGTCCAGCATCTTTCAAAAGCCCACATTTATGTAAATGAACTTGCCTGTACACCTTCCTCCTTCTTACTTCACTTAGTAAAGATATGAAGGTCACAGGCAAGAAATGCCTAGCTTGTATTTTTGTTTGGCTTTCTGAAGCATTAGCTTCTAATTTAACTGTTGTGAAGTTTTAAGCTTCAGCATTATGGAAGCTTGTTGAAAGCTTGTTGATACTCTGTATAGCAGGTCAACTGTTTTCCGTCCTACACATCCTACATCCTTTCGGATTTTCTCTCCTTGCACAGGACTTAAGCTGTGTTTCTTTCAGGGTATGCAAATGCTCTCCTAGTTACTCAACTGCACAGAAGTCAAATATATTGAAATCAGTACCAGAAGCATTAATAACATGGCTTGAAGATGAAATTAGCTTCTCAGCTAGTTAATCTATGCAGTGGGCATGTCAGGACTGAGAAGCAACTACTCTAACTAATGCTGAAAAGTAGTTTCTTGGAGCACTGCACAACTTTGTTGTTTGCTGAGAAGGCATCTGCTGGAGATTGTGCCACAAAACAGAGACCAACCTGCCTTGATGGTGTAGCAGGAGAAGAGGTTCAGCAAGCCTGGGATTTTTGGGGAAAGCAGGTGCAGGAGGTAATAGTTTTTCCCTCAAGCAAAAAGCAAAATCTTTCATCAGTGGCCTTGGGAGCAGAGTTGGGTTGTTTTGACAAGGTTATTTTTGACACATGTCATGGGGAAAATGCAGCTGAGCCTGGAAGGGGCTGTCACCATTGAAGAAGAACACTTGGAGCTTGCAATATATTGTAGTAAAGGCCAAGAAGAGATAAATGGCTGATTTCAGTGAGGCTTATGTAGATGCGTTATGGAAGTGACAAGGAAATGTTGGTTTACTGGATTTCATGTAAGTGTTGCCCCTGGCTTTGCCTTCATAATATATTTCTGGCAACATTGTGTTAAAATAGCCCAGACTCTCCTAGTTTTCTATCTGGATCAGGTGAAGCTGCCTCAAAAGCAAAGTTTTCAAATCACAGCTCAAATGTTGTACCCTGGGCATTTGACTCATAACCTGCTTTGAGGTGGGGGTGAGATGCCATTTTGGTTTTCCTCATGTAGGTCTCCATGCAGCCAGCCAAGTCCAGACTGGCTTTCAGACTAAGTTCAAGTAGTGCTAGTTGAGGGCTGGTATGGAGCTCCTTTGGAAGGAGTTGTACTCCAGTGACTCCAAAACTGCTTGAGGGATTAGTATGTTGATGGGAAAGGCTTAATTAGTAGGCAGGCTGTTAACCTACTCTGTAGGATGGTGAACCTACTTTGTAGAATGGCATTTTCACTTTTCCTTGCATCACTTAAATCAGTCAGACAGGTTCCTCTGGTCACAGCTATGCTAGCAGTTGGGTCAGAGGGGGAGAGATGTTTCAACTCTGTCATTATTTCATGATCAGCAATTGTTTTATTCTGTGCTGCAACGGCAAACTTTGCAAAGCCACTTCTGTTGGCTGAAAGTGAAAATGCTGAATTTATTTCCAAGTAGTTTATTGCAGTCAAAGTACTTGCTATTAAAAGATGAAGCTGTACAAACACCAGCTGGTTTTCTGGTAATTGAGTGCTCCAGCGTGGTTCAAACGGGTGGTGTAGGATGGCTGTGCGGTGGCAGAGCTTTTGGTACCATACACCCTTCTGTGCCCGTGGGAGTATTATAGAATATTAAAGAATCATCAAGGTTGAATAAGACTTAAAAGATCATCAAGTCCAACCTTCTACACACACCTCTATAACCACTAGACCATATTCTGAAGCACCACATCCACTCAATGTTTAAACACCTTCAAGGATGATGACTCTACCACTTCTCTGGGTAGCCTGTTCCAATGCTTAACTATTCTTTCAGTATATAAATTATTGGAATCTTAGAAGCATTAAGGTTGGAAACGACCTTTGAGATCATCCAACAGCCTGCTAAATATTATCAGGCCCACTAAACCATGTCCTCAATTGCCACATCTGGATTTTTTTTAAACCCCTCCAGGGATGGTGATTCTCTCACTGGGAATAATGCTCTCCATACCTTGACACTGCCTGAGTCTCTGCTGGGCTGCTGGAGCCGGGTGAGCAAATGTGTGATGCTGAGCTGAGGGCTCCAGGGGAGGAGAGGCCTATTTTGGGACTTTGCATGTGGTATGCAAAT
Organism: Ceyx melanurus; assembly: GCA_024611195.1. Taxonomy (NCBI): domain Eukaryota; kingdom Metazoa; phylum Chordata; class Aves; order Coraciiformes; family Alcedinidae; genus Ceyx; species Ceyx melanurus. The sequence goes on along the minus strand of JANHGL010022730.1, from coordinate 13,421 downwards.
AATATTTTAATCAGTCACATACCATCTGCAGCCTGATTAGGCATTAGGAAAACTAGTTGATGACTTGGCGTGTTTGAGAGACTAACCCAGCAGTGTGCTCTCAAAGTGAGCTTGGGGTGGGAAATGGGCTTGCTCGCTGATCTGGGAAGGGAACTCTGGGATCTTCAACTGTGCAACTGAAATGTCTTAAAATAAAAATGTTATGATTGAACTTAACCAAAGTCAGGAGGGAAAATTATTGAATTAAATGGAAGATTATCACATGACTGTTCCTCTCAGTACCTGCCTGCCCTAACAAGAAAGGGATTGGATACACTTTCCTGAAAAGGAAATGCAGCCTAATAGTCAGAGTACCCAGTGTTTAAGCTTTGGGCTTGGTTCTCTAATCAGTTGCTGTGAGGTCCTGAACAAACTGTTGCTTTTGCTTGTGCCTCCATTCCTAGGAGGCCATGGGTATAGGAACACTTTGGTGTCTGAGCTGCAGGTGAAGGTTGACCCATGCTGAATGTGAACTTCCTTCTGTGCTCATTAGCTGCTGAATTTTCTTAAATGGAAAAGCACAGGCTAAAAGCAAAACTTAGCCTTATGTTTTGAAATCTAAAGGTCTTCTTCTGTAGTCCCACCATGGAAAATGCCAGTTACACAGCTAACTATTGCTATTCCAGACAGATGTAAATTCCTTGCTGTGTAAGTATCCATTCCTCTGTTCGCTGCAGAAAGTGATCTAATAAATGTGCTGTACATCCCATCTTCATTGGCAAGGACCATATCACAAGGCTGCTTGGCACTGATTTATCCTAAAGGGCAGTTTAAATAGAAAGCAAAGACTTAATTTAACTGGAATGCAAAATAAACTTGTGTGTGGTGGGAGGTAGTCTCCCAGCTTGGTGACTTTTGTGCTGTTACACAGTTGTTGATCTCTGCTTATTGTATGGTGATCTCTGCTTCTGGATACCTATACACCTGAAATACTGAAGTACTGGTAGCAGTAGAATGCAGGTGTGAATCCTGTTGCCAGAGCATGTGTTCCATACACCATTCACAGGGCAAGACTTGCCTACTCTTTAGGCAAGTAAGAGTTTAAGCTGTAAATAAAAATACTTGTCAAAAGTGATTACTTTCTCTTTTTGTTCTCTTGCAGTTATCTCCAAGAAGAAATCATGAACTGGCACTTCCCACTCCTCTTTGTTCTCTGGACTTTCAAATCTGTATGTTCCCAGTTCAGTTTTTATCCTCTAGAGGAGCTTAGCTCTGATGTTGGAATCCAGGTCTTCAATCAGATAGTGAAAGCTAAGCCTCAGGACAACATCGTAGTTTCTCCTCATGGGATTGCATCGGTCCTAGGGGTGTTGCAGCTGGGCGCTGATGGCAAGACCAAGAAGCAGCTGACAACTGTGATGAGATACAATGTAAATGGTCAGTGCACTGTTCCTGAGGTGGTTTTGGGTGTGTTTTGTCAGAATCTTCCTTGCTGTTTCAAGATGGCTTTCAGAGCATGGTAGGTTGCATCAGGCACCAATTAACTCTGTTTACCAAAGCACAGAATGGATGTGCACAACTTTAATTGGCAATTTGAGTACCTGCACTTGAACTGGCTTCTAAGCAGCTTTGTTAATGACTCCAGGGCTCTAGCTAGAGCTGCTTTTGTCCTTGCAAAACTGATTTACCTGCAGCCCCCGTACTGTGCAGGGAGGCTGTGGTACCTGGTTCCAGGCTGTACCCAGCAGCCCCTAACATGCAGCATCTTAGATAACAGTTCAAGAGACAATTTCTGTCACTGCATTGAAAGTGATGGAAATTCTAACCGTGATGCTTTTCACTTCTGTGCTCTTTGGCTTTGTTGGTTTGTGTTCCTGCTGTCAGGAGCCCTGAATCAGTAGTTCTTGGTGTGTCCTCTTCTCGAAACAGCCGCTTCTGCTTGTCTCTGTGCCTGACATTTCATGTGCCACCTCTGCTGGTGTCTGCCCCGCAAGAGGGTGTAGGCTGAAGGCTCTCACTGCTTTACTTTGCATGCTGAGTAGTTTTGAGTTTGTCAGCAAGACTTAACATCTTGGTGCTGGCATTCTGCCTTCCTTCCAGGAACAGGAAACACTCCAAGAGGTAAGTGCATGTTTAAATCCTGATTGGTATCGTCCTGTAATTTGTCATCTTGTCTTCATTTGTTTTGCTGTTTTGGTTCTGGGTTTGAAGTACAGCAAAACGATTTGCTAGGTTAAGGTCTACATGTTGTAGATTAAAATATTTTCATAGGATAAGAACATTTGAATGCTCAAAATTTAACTACTTAAAAAATTTTGAATCATTACATCATCTGGTTTTATTTGGCCTGCAGACTTTTTAGTCCTAGAAAGCCCGTGTGTGAGACACAGAGGTTCTCAAACTCCTTAGGAGATAGCCAGCACCTTGCTAGTCTTGTTGTGGGGTGCTACCTATCTGTTTGCACAGTTCTCTGCTGTTGTTCATAATTGCCCTACAGCCCTTTGGCAACTACAGCATCTGCTTCTTTGGAAAGGTAACATTTGGAAAGTGTTTAATTTATCTTTAGCTGTCTTTTAATGCAATTTAGTAGCTGGAAGCAAAGAGGAGAGCCAGCATCATGAGACCAGCCAGCTCTCCCTGGACCAGCAGAAAGTGCTCCATGGACCACCAGTGGTCCACAGAATACAGTTTGAGAACCTCTGTTATGGTATGTTCTCCAAAGGAATTTGCCCATAATACTGGAGAGTGACCATGTAGAAGTTCATACAAAGGGTGCTGCTAAAGCAGCCAGGACATGTGAAGCAGCAAAGCCACCAGCGGCTCTTTCTTATGTGCAGCTAAGAATGACTGATATAATTTATTCCCCTCCTATCTCTTACCTGAAGTTTGCCTATGTAAGGAAACGGCCTGGAAATGTTGATGCCTAAATAGCACTGAGAAACAGAGGGAACCCAGTAATAACGTTTGTGAAAACAACCACCTGAGGATGCTGTTAACATGTCAGGGTTGAATGTGACGTTGCTCGCCTGGCAGTGGCTTCCCTGTGTAGACAGGCACTTGCTGGTGAGCTGTAGTGATGGGGAGAGCTGGGTATGGCTAACATGTCAGTTCTGGGCTGCCAAATGCCACCTGTCACGTGTGGGGATGGAGCTAATGGTGCGAGCTGCCCTCGGCTCCTGAGGACCTGGGCTGCCAGCACTGGAACCCACTGCTTTCCCTTTGCTCTTCTGAAAGTCAGTCTCACCTGCAAAGGGATTGACTCCTGCTTGTAGATGGGTTAGGTCAGGACCTAGTCTTTATGAAAGCCAAGATGTGACCTAGTCTTTGAGGAACCCAAGATGTGTCCTAGTCTTTACAGAGACTAAGATGTGACCCAGTCTTTATGGAAACTAAGATGTCACTTGAATTATATTATAGAAATCTTGACCACTTCCTTTATTCTCTAATTAAAAGGAAGGATGATGGAAAAACAACCTTTGCTTTGCACTCTTGAGGTCGTAGACCACCTGTGTAATCCTGCAGACCTGTTGTCTCAGAACAGGCCGAGACCTGTTGTCTCAGAGCAGGCTGAGTCCTTGGGTTTCTTTGTTCCTGTTACAGAACTGGCAGGTGACCTGGGCTTACATGATTTGAAACACATCCTGAAACAGCTCGTTTGTCTGGAAGAGCACAGTTAGTAGCTCCACACTAAAACCTGGACCCAGCACTGTGTGATGATTCTTGTTCTGAGCATACAGCTAGAGAGGCAGGAGGTAGCACAGGGAAGGTTGTGTTTTTGCTGGGAAACAGCATTTTTCAGATGAGAGATCAGAAATGGCTAGATCTCTCAGCATGCCTGATTTGGTCTCAGTTTCTAGTCCAGCACTTAATGTCTGACGTTACATGTCATTAATACTTGCATGTAAAGTTAACTGTTTGTTCATCATTTTATTCTAAATCAAACTTGCTGTTCTTTCCGACTAGGAGTTGGTAAAGCGTTAAAGAAGATAAACAGGCTCATAGTCTCAAAAAAGAATAAAGACATTGTTACAATTGCTAATGCAGTATTTGCAAAGAGTGACTTTAAAATGGAAGTGCCTTTTGTTACAAGGAACAAAGAGGTGTTTCAGTGCAGCGTCAAGAGCGTGGACTTTGAGGACCCAAATGAAGCATGTGATTCCATCAACCAGTGGGTGAAAAATGAGACAAGGGGTGAGTTCTGGCAAGCACTTTCTGTGCAAGGTTGAGGGGGGTGTCTGAGACCTCTCAGGTTTGGATGGAAATCCTGGGCAGAGGTGGGGAGGTAGAAAAAGCTCTGCCTTGCAGCTGGAAACTGGCTTGACGCTGGCATTAGTGTGATGTTTTAGAGCTGGTGGGCCAGGAATCTGCAGTCTTTCTACCCTGTCAGATGTGCCTGTCTGATGGCCTTGAGTGTGTGTGTGTCCATCTGGCCATGAGAGCAGGGCAGTTTCTGTTATTCTTTTCCTTCATATAAGTGGTGAGAAATCCAAGCAGGGTTCTCCTGGAGCTGTGCTTTCTCAAACCTAAAGGATGCTTTCAAGCAACTTGGACCTCTCAGTAAATCAGGCATGGGGAAAGCTGTAGAGCAGTTCAACTTTTGTTCTTACTGCCCTGAACCCTTGAAACATACGACCATGTTCTAAGGAGTTGTTTTTAGAGGAGGATTTTTAATTGACTCTGCCTTGACAGAACTCCTCATGGTTCAAGCCTCTTGGCACCTATTGGTCAAGCTTAACATAGGCTGAAACCAGAGACCGTTTTGCAAAATACTCCTAGTCCAGGTGAGCTACACATTTGGTATCTCTTGGAGTTAAAACCAGTGCCTCCTGGATGTGAGGAGTATGGTAATGATGTTGAACATGCCATTTGTGAAATGAGGCTGACAAATTCTTTCTCTGCCACATCACCAGTTTTGCAAGTGGTGTGTGAAGGTGCTTTGGCTGAAACTATTACCACCATAACTTAGTTGTAGTTCTCCTCGCATGCTGGAAAAACATAAGGCCCCGCTAGTTACAGCATCAGTCTATCGATTAGCAAGATATATTTCCTTGCTGATTATCCCAAAGATGTACTTTTTGACAGAGAATCCTGTTGGCTTTGCGAACCTCAGATGTACTGCCCCGTGAGGACTTGGCAGGCACACTCACAGATCGAGAGTCATGTGTCTTTTGGATTCTTCATGGAAGGTTGGCCAGCGTTACAACAGCAAAAATGCAAGACTTTGTGTATTTCTTCCAGGTATGATAGATCAGGTTGTAGCTCCAGATGATATCGATGGCAGTTTGACCAGACTGGTTCTAGTAAACGCTGTGTATTTCAAAGGCTTGTGGAAATCACGCTTTCGACCCGAAAACACAAAGAAACGTCCATTTTATGGAGCTGATGGGAAGACTTACCAAGTTCCTATGCTGTCCCAGTTATCTATCTTCCGCTGTGGTAAGCTCAGTGCCAACAATGGCTGTAAAATTTGCTTTTTTTCCTTCAAACTGAAGCAGGAGTTTGCTCTGTGTGCAGTGTTTAATGGGATTGCTTTATGTTGCTAGTATGGGAGGCTTTGTGTGAGAAGTATCTCAAACTGCTGTGTGGATGAGCTTGCTGGGCAAGGTACTTAACAGTTGCTTAAGGTTGAGTACTCTGTCAAAGTACTTGCCTTATCCCTTTTTTGTCTTTTAAAAATAAAAATCTGAGAACTTTGCACCCAAACTGCAAATTTTGCACATTACATAAGCTTTGCAGTAAGTAATCCTTACTTATGGGGTGAGAATGAAGGAAAACAGGAACAGTAGCAGAACCCTGAGGTTCACTTGGTGGTGAGCTATGTCTGAAAGAAAGATTGGAGTAGAAACAATCTCTATTTTAGTGTTTAATAAAGAAGTGGGACTTTCATGGTCCCCAGCCCTGCAGGAGGCAGAGGATCACAGGATTACTATGTTGGCACTCTAAAGGTGTGAACCTGCTCTTCAAATTCAAATTATCGCAAGTGAAAAGAAGTTCGTCAGGTTCAGCCAGACTTCCATTGGAGACAAGGAGCTGACATAGGTCACATGTGCACTGATAAAAGTACTTGAGAACGTCAGCATTACAGCCCTGTGGGGATTTTATTGGTCTGAAGATGGAGCTCTGATAAAATAACTCCTTCTATTGCATCCTTCCAAGGAGAGAGTGGTGCTGCTGAGAACTGGCTTCCAAAAAGTGTGATAACTACACATGAGATAGGCCTGAGAATACAGCTTGCTATTAAAAAAAAAATAAAAAATAAAGCCTTGCTGTGCTTCTAAACAGCTTGTTTTACTGTCAGTAGTGCTCAGATTATATTAGTAGACCTGTTTCTCAAGTAAGCAGTGGGAAATTTCTGTTCCAAACTAATTTATCAGAGCAGTTGTGATGCATCACTGTGAGGTAACTTCTGTAAGTGTGAGTTAGGGAAGATGGGAAAGCTGTAGTGTACACTACTATTTATGGAGCTTGAAAGAAGTTCATAACTTAAGACAGACTTTAGGAAGACTATTATTTTAAATTATTTTGATTCTGACACTGGTTAAAAACTGTGTTGTGTTGACCCACATTTAAGATTGAAAAGCTCTTGAGCCTAGAAAGGAATAAGAGAAATACCGCAGTTAGGACTCAATTAAGGTTGGGGAATGTTGGATATGTTTTTAACCTTATTTGTGCTCGCAAAGGGATCTTTAGAGCTTAAAATTTCAAAAGCATCTCAAATTTCATCAGGTAACTGATGACAAACCCCCCTCCTGTTTGATACAGCTCAGTAGTAACAATAGTGTCAGATGAGGAAAGCCGTACTCAGCTGTTGGGCAGTTTAGTTGCTGTCCCATAGCTGAGTTGGGCAACAAGAGTTCTGATCAGTAGGCCCCAGTCTGAGAACCATTGTCATAATGCAAGGAAATAAACGGCCAAGCTTGAGAAAACCTCTGCAAAGCAAATGCAATTACTGCTGGGTTTCTTGTAGTTCCAAGCTCAGTTGAGGCAAGCTGCAAAGCCCTGGCAGCAAGATTAAATTTCCAATGAATATTTTGATTTTCCACCTGAGCTAACAAGTGCAGACATACCTAAAGGAGAAAGATAAGATCTTACTGCTATACAAAATCTTTCCCAGAACCCCTGTCTGTAGTTGAACTGACAAGTTTTCACTTGAAACTCATATAAAAAGCATTTGTTTCCCAGTCATCATGCCAGAAATCTCACAGTAACCAAAGGGAACTTGGAGGAGGAGAGGGTTGCTCAAAGACAGTACTTCCCAGCACTTGCTGTAGCTCATGGCGGCGTTGTTGTCTTACTTTTCTCACCTAACTGGCTTCCTGTGCTGCCTCAAAGTGGCTGCTCTCCACCACCTCAAATGACTTAAGGCTGCTTCCTAAGGAGCTCCTTAGTAAGCAGGAAAATTAAGTAAAGGCAACAGGCTACTTCAAACAGGAGCTCTTCCAATAACTCTTGGGAGGAAAAAAGAGTATGTCTTCAAGGTCTCTTCAGTTTGGAAAGATACTCTGCTGCTTTTCACTTGCTCCTTTTTGTTTCTCCACATTCAATTGGCTGTGGTAACAGCTGAGATGTACAGTAGAGGTTGAGCTTGTTCACGGCACTGGTGACTTCTAACGTAGCTGGGCTGCTGACGTGTGTCTGGGAAATGGTCTGCACCTCAAACTCCACGAGTATTTGCTACAAGGTGTCAGTCATCCTGTCTGTTTTTTGTCAAGCAAGCCTCTTTGCAGAGTCCATGCCACTGCCAGAGGGCTCCTAGCTGGAGAGCAAGCAGCCTTTCACGTTTTAAAACTGATCCTAAAGCTGTGGGCAGAGCTATCCTAACACACTCTTAGAGCAGTAGGTGTCTGAAGGTGAAGCAGAGATACAGGCTGTAAGAATTACAGCTCATTACCTTTGCTTACCTTTGTGGTTTGGTTTTTTTTTTCAGGCACAACAAGTACTCCAAACGATCTGTGGTACAACATCATTGAGCTGCCCTATCATGGGGAGATGATCAGCATGCTGATTGCTCTGCCCACTGAAAGCACCACACCACTCTCTGCTATCATCCCCCACATCAGCACAAAAACGATAGGAAGCTGGATGACGACTATGGTAGCAAAAAGAGTGCAGGTTATTTTACCTAAGTAAGTGCTGGTAGAATCTGTTTGTCCTCAGTGGATGTTCTGGGTGTCGTATCTCCTTCTCTCTTCCCTGAGCAATACCAATGCATTCTTTGTTTGTTTCACTAGATTTACAGCAGTAGCAGAAACAGATTTAAAGGACCCTCTGAAAGTGCTGGGTATTACAGATATGTTTGACCAGTCAAAGGCAAACTTTGCAAAAATAACAAGTAAGTTTTATTTTCTTTTGGGATCCAGGGTGGTCCTTGCATGGAGTAAAGTGCTGTTTTACCAGTGCAGTTGTCTGTTTTTTCTTGGATAAATGTTACCATGACATCGGAGCTGGTTTGTGGCCAGCCAAGAGTGGCTGCTGGCTGCTACTGAACACTGCTGTGGCTTTTTCCCCCCCCTTTATCTTGCATTGCAGCAGTAAATCATGTTAGTCAGCTTCTTAAGACTTGATATTACAACCTGAGGGCCTCAAGCGTTATCTAAAATCTGCGGTGGCACTTCTAACAATACTGTACCTTGGACTGTAACAGGTCTTGCAGTTGCACCATTCCCTCAATGGTGTGTTTTAATGACCTTTTTTTCCCTCCAGGGACTAAATTCACAGTTTACAGTTCTGGCTTCGTCCAGTCCCTTAAAGATTGGTATCTGAAAATGGAATAGATGTTTTTGACCTCATGGCTTTATAATGTCATTTTATTTCTGTCCTCTGCTTCCATTGAACTTGGGTAGCTTCTACAGAGGGCTCTAAGAAAAGAGTCTGCCTTGGCCTGACTTCATTTGAAAACAAATTTCTGGGTGTCATTGAAAGCAGGTTGACTTGCAAAGTGCCTCCCCCCAGACACTGAGATAAATGGGAGTTGCACTCCAATTCGGCTAGTGGGGTTTTTTCACTCATTTGTTTCATTAAAGTTAAAAAAAAAAAATCAAGTGAACACTTCTAACGTAAACCATCCAATAAGAAAACCTACTAGGTGGGAGGATTACGATGTTACCTGTTCCTTCTAATTACTGATGTAGTGGCTGTATTTGACTACTACTGGTAATGTATTTAACTTCAGGATTTCCCCTAAAGACTTCAGCTTTTCTTATTCTTGATCATGCTGACCTAGCCACTGGCCACCAGCTACTTCAGGGCACTTGCACTTGACTTTCCTGAAAGTTCTTCTCTCCTTGGGTTTTCCAGGAACAGAAGGTCTTCATGTATCTCGTGTTCTGCAAAAGACAAAAATAGAAGTTAGTGAAGATGGAACGAAAGCTTCTGCAGCAACGAGTAAGCAACTGTACTAGCAATTGCCAGGCTTGGGGACACCTATTACTAGAAGGCCACTAAGCAAAGGTGCCCCACAGTGAGGCTGTTGCAGAAATGTGCTCAGAGCAGTTGATGAATTTTCTGTAACTTCTCAGGAACTTGCCAATATTGATGGGACCATTGGTGGAATCTTTAAGAGTAAAGGGGGTTGCTTCTAGAGAAGTGTCTTATTATAGAATCATTCAGGTTGGAAAAGGCCCTTAGAATCTTCAAGTCCTACCATTAACCCTACTTTACAAAGTTCACCCCTAAACCATGTCCCTCAACACCCCATCTAAATGACCCTTAAACACACACAGGGATGGTGACTTAATCACCTCCCTGGGCAGCCTATTCCAGTCTCTGGGTACTGTTTCAGTGAAAATTTTTTCCCTAATATCCAGTCTAAACCTCCCCTATTGAAGCTTGAATCCATTCCCTTTTGTTCTATTGCTAATTACCAGTGGGAAGAGACCAGCACCAACCTCTCTCCAGTGTCCTTTTAGGTAGTCATAGAGTAATGAGGTCTCCCCTCAGCCTCCTCTTCCTCAGTCTCTTTTTCCTCAAACTAAACAGTCCCAACTCCTTCAATTGCTCTTCATAAGATTTGTTATTCATGCCCTTCACCAGATTCATTGTCTCCTCTGCACTTGCTCCAGCACCTCAAGATCTCTCCTGTATTGAGGTGCCCGAAACTGGACACAATACTCAAGGTGTGGCCTCACCAGTGCTGAGTACAGGGGGACAATCACCTCCCTACTTCTGCTGCTCACACTGTTTCTAATACAAGCCAGGCTGCCATTGGCTTTTTTGGCCATCTTGGCACACTGATGGCTCATATTCAGCCTCTTGTCAGTTAAGACCTCCAGGTCCTTTTCTATTAGGCACCTTTTCAGCCACACTTCCCCAAGCCTGTATCTTTGTATGGAGTTATTGTGGCCCAGGTGCAGGACTCAGCACTTGACCTTGTTGAAGTTCATCCCATTAACATTGGCCCAACAATCCAACCTATCCAAGTCTCTAATAGCTAATGCTTCGGCCACCAGTATAATGTTACTGGCTCTCCAGGTGACAAAGAGGGCCGCATGCTTTGCATGACAGCACAAGACTGACAGCTTTGTGTGCATCTTGCTGTGGGATTTTTTTGTTGTTGTATTGTAATATACGTCCTCTTAAGAATGAGTGACCTGTGTAGCTTTCAGTCTCAAATTGGGAGTAGTTGTTTAGGCCTTCATTTCACGCTTCTCATGCACACTGGGAAACTTCACTTTGCTACAGGCTGTGTTGCGGTGCTCACTTTGTCTAACTTAAAACCTTCTCTTTCTTGCTAGCTGCGATTTTGATAGCCAGATCATCTCCTCCCTGGTTCATAGTAGACAGGCCATTTGTGTTTTTCATCCGGCACAATCCTACAGGTAAGCAGCATTTTGATGTACTTTTTTTTTTTTTTTTTTTTACTTAGATGTTGAATATCAGCTATTGGAAAACAAAAGAAACCTGGGCCTACTGAATAGCTATTTCTTTAAAAAAAATAATCCCACAAGTAAACTTTTATGCTTTTCAGTATTAGATTATTTTATTTGGAATACAACGCAGAAAAGAAAAAAATATCATTATTATCTGCCTAGTTAACAGAAACAGTAATAGAACCACAGAATTGTTTTGGTTGGAAGAGACCTTTAAATTCATCAGGTCCAACCACTCCCTCGAGCACTGTCAGGGTACCAGTGAACCATGTCCCTCAACACCACATCTCCATGTCATTGAAACCCCTTCAGGGATCACTGGGACTCCACCACTACCCTGGGCAGCCTGGACAACCCTTGTGGGGAAGAAATTGTTCTTTGTGTTCAACCTAAACCTCCCCTTGCAGGTGCAACTTGAGGGTGTTTTCTCTTGTCCTGTTGCTTGTTCCTTGGGAGAAAAGCCTGACCCCACCTGGCTCCAACCTCTTGTCAGGGAGTTTTTGAGAGCAAGGAGGTCTCCCAGATCATGGCAGGTTCATAACTGTGTTTCCTACTCATGGTTTCCTTGAGTGGAGAGGAAATAACTCACTGACAGTGAATTGGTGACTAAGACCCAGCTTCCTGGTGGGCAGTGAAACAGTGCTGGGGCAAGAGCTGGAGCAGGGACTTCAGGGGTCTCCAGGGCATTGCCCCAGCATGCTGGGAACAGAAGTCAAAGTTCAAACATAGCAATCATGGTTTCTGGGCATTACAGGTTGACTGTCCTAGAGCAGAGCTGCACTAGTTACTCTTGAGTGACTCATCTGCTTCTCACAGTGATATGCAGATGATGGATACTTGAGTTCATAGAGGACAAGGGGCAGAGGAGGCTCCTGGCAGCAGTCCCTGTGTTGAGGCTCTGCAGAGCATCCCCAGAACAGCATGTCTCTAGAAAAGAGTTGGCCTGATGCTCTTGGCTGAGCTCACAGATTTTGAGGTATCTCTGCTGTGCTCCATGGACTTGATGCTTTAATGAAAAAGTTTAACTTTGTTTACAGACTGGTGATCCTTGTTTTCATTTCATCCCTCAGGTACAATCTTGTTTATGGGACAAATAAACAAACCTTGAATGTGGAAGAGACTTTCTTCAAGAGGCAGACGGACTCGTGAAGAACTCCTATCCTGTTAAATACTTTGTACACTACTCTTCAACTTCACTCGAGAGCTAGTTTGAACCACTGCCTAGGTTTTGAAATGGGAGTTGAAGTAGTTGTGACTTGGTGGGGAATAATACAGGTTGAAAACTACAGTATCTCTTCAAAATGTCTAAAAGATTCTCTAAACTACTGAATGGTTACTTATGCTAACAAACTCCTGAGCTTTTTCTGTATCTACTAAGAATTTTATGTATGACTTTTGCAAGAGGATTTTAACATGGAATGATAAACATTTCTTTTAATGTTGATTTCTCCTTGTGTGTGGAAAAGGTCTAATTTTGTAGATACCACCTATCAAAATTACTTTTGTTTCTTGAGTATCTTGGTACCTGGATGTTCTTGGTAGAAATAGATAAAAAGTTCTATTTTTATTTCATATAGTGCATGTATCACAGAGATTTTAAAACCAAATGTGGTGTTCAATACACATCACATTGTCCTGTCACGTTGTGATGTAAACTTGTCATTGCCAGCATACTCTTTTTATTGGATTGAAATTTTATATTTGTTTTTGTACAAATGATAAAATAAAAGTGCATTATGAACAATTGGTGTGGTGGGTCGTGAACATGCTGAGGGGTAGTTTGGTCCAGAGCCCCTATGAAGTACTTGTCTGAGGCTTCCATCTACAAGAGGTGAAAGAAAGAGGGGGGGGGGGGTTAGGATATTTTAGGGGGCGTGGGTTGAGTTTTTTTAGTTTACTGCCTGCTGCTGGTACTTTTTCTGAAGTCATTCTGCTGTGTATTAATTATTCATAGATTCTGAATATGGACAATAAACATTTTGTATGTGCTATGCCCAAGTTACTGCTAAAACTGGAATGTGAGGGTTGCTTATCTGCTAGTTGCCGGAGAGGAGAAAGACTGAGGAAGAGGCAATTTTCTTCTTTAAGATGCCAAGAAGCCTTTATTAATTTACAGCTCTTTTTATACCCTTTTAACCTCAAGGTAATTGGACAAGAAGCCAGCCACTCCCTGGGGTGATTGGCTGGGGTGCCACAGCACCCATAATCAAAACATCTCTCTACTGTTTTACAAAAAGCTGCTACCAAGGTCACAACTGGTGGGAGTCTTTGCAATCCCACAAGACGGAAAATTCCAGGCAGTAGTTATTTTAGCATCCACAGTTCACCCTTTTTGTTTTATAAGATCAAAAAGATATTGTTTGTCTAGCAACCCATTTCTACATAACACTTCTACTAGGTATTAGTCTTATATAGAAATTTACATCTGTTATTAATTCTAAATATAGCCTTAAGGGCTTTAACTATCTGACTCCATAAGAAAGACATTTAAAGTTCAGTCTCTGCTTGTGGAAGGACCATCCGCCTGATGGTCGATATCCTGGTCATCATCAGATGGATCATTAGGTTGATGAT
>JANHGL010022727.1:0-50795 GCA_024611195.1 Ceyx melanurus | reverse complement strand
GCACAGCCCGCACAGCGCGACGCGCCCGCTGCCCGCGGCGGCGGCCATGACACCGGTGACAGAGGAAGCGGCAACCCACCCCCCACGGCGGGCGCCCTCCGATTGGCTGTCGGAAGGGGCGGGGGGCGGGGCCGAGCGCAGTAAGCTCTAAGCGGATTGGCCGTCATAAAGGCGGGCTGGTTTCGAGTCCCCTGCGCCCCCTGCTGGGCTACGGCGGCGGAGAAGGGTCAGGCGGCGCCGAGCGCGCCGGCGTGAAAAGTGGCGGGAAGACGTCCCGCAGCCCCTCAGAGCCGGCTCGGGGAAAACGGGGGGACAGGACCCTGAGCCAACCCTGCCGCCCCCTTCCCGCCACTGGCGCCTCGGGAGACCTCGTCCCGCCGCCCCGGCTGTGTATGGCGGCTGGGAAAGGCGGTTCTTGTGTCACAGCCCGGCAGCGAAAAGTGGGCTCTTTGTGAGCGTGGCGCCAGGGCTGCTTGAAAAAAAACAACCCCACAAACACCGAAAAACATCATTAAAAAGCCAGTTCACAAAGAGCAGTGAGCACTGACAAAAGATCTTCTGACTTAGAACAGTTATTAGACAGCTTCTTCCACCCTCACCAGAATGAGGAGCCCGAGGTGTAGCTCAGGGACTAACATGTTAGTGACACTGCTGTAACAGCAAAGGACATCAGAACTCTAGTTCAAGATACTACGCAGAAAACAACAACAGATTAGCCTCATAAAAACCCACCGTATTATTGATTTATTCAACAATAATTGCACTTGACCTCAAGTGTTTTCCTCTGGTATTTTTTTGCCACAGAGATCCACAGTCGTTTTAATGGCAGATACCAAACACCTCCTGAGCACAGGCAGTGCTTACACTGCTCCCATTGCACTTGGGATTAGGATGAGAAATACATTTATCTTCCAAGCTTCTGCTTATAGCCAGGCAGATGCAGTAAACTAAACTGCATTGAACAGGGACCAGCCAGACTCAACACGATCACTGAACATGAACACAGCTCCTTGGAACCAGGTCTACAGGTAAAACCCCTCCCAGAGCTCTCCCTCCACCCAGGGATCAGAGATCACCCAAGCAGCTTCTCTTTCCCAGGAGCACGAGGTTAGTCTATCCCCCCAGCCTGGAGGGTAAAAACCACATTCTGGGGAGGAAGATGTTGTGCTGCCATGTGAGGCATGTTCCCCCAGAGCCTTTTCCCAGTGCCCAGTCTCACCTGCATCTGGCACCACCTGCCCTGTTTCTTGCTCTGTTCAGAAGGCACCCCCAGTAAGTGCTCTGTTTCCACTGGATATGGCTTTGTACTTACCTGGAGAAGTTACTCTCTTTGAAAGCAACAGGAATCAACTGGAAATTAAAAAATAACTACAACCTCCAAACCACAACAACAGAAGCCAAGACCAGTGTAGATATCTGCAGCTATAGGTGCTTACAGGCTCCTGGATTTAATCTTATATGCTGCTTCAGACTATAAACTGAGCTCCTTAAATAGTTCTGACATGAAGTTACACACACATCTATTTTTTGTTTTGTTTTTTAAAGTGAGACTCATTGCACCAACCTGTCTATAGAAAAGCAACTTATAGGAGCATCAAAGATACCACCTTAAAAACAAACTAAAACATCCCCACAGCTACTTACTTTCTTTTTTTTTCCTCCCATCACTGCAGATAAGAACAATGCTGGTGATAAATTGTTCCTGTTACCATTGCAGCAGAGTTTCCCAGCAGTGCTTCAGCCACACCACCCTGCCCAGGTGGGACATCTCTGTCTCCTAGCTTCATTACCTGCACTGGAGACCAGTTACAGACTGGGACCAGCCTGCAAAGGCCCTAGAGGTCTGTTCATGAGACACAGCTGAGCAAGTAACTGGTTTTGAACAGTTTTAACCTGTTTTAGTAACTGCAAAGCTCTCATTCTACATGTCTAAAGAAGCCATAGGAGTATACATTGAAACTACCATTTAAAAACAACTTATTTTCTCCTGTGCTTGGTCTTCTCCCCCTGTTCTTGCTATCCTGGGATCATTTTATTCCCTGCCATATCTCTCCTCTGGATTTCATAACTTGCACCAGCTGTGATGATTGAGTGAATCCCCCTGTGCTCCCAGAAACCCCCCAGAACTCAGCCATCCACCCTCTGTGGCAGGTGTGTGGAATCTGCATTTGAATGAGGGGTCACGGGAGCAAAAGTACAAAGGGGGGCTGATTGGAGTAAACAAATTTCCCAGCCTCCTTAATTGGTGTCACCTGTGTCTCATCATATTTTAGGGTGGCAGCAGGCCTAGGGGCTGTAGTTTGTCCTGCTTGCTGGGCAGGAGGGAGGCATTGGTGCTGTGTGCCTTGTCTGGGGAGCAGAGGAGAAATCCAAGCAGGGAATGTAGACAACTGCATCCAAGCCTCTGATTCTCCCAACCAGTGCTGTTCTGCTAAGCTGGAGATGTCTTCAACCACATGTTTCTCTGGAGTAGGTGAGTTCTTGAATCTATAAGAAGTACTTGCAGATACAAATAAAATTTCCTAACCTAGTGCTGTGATTTCTGAGGTGACTGAGGTGTTTTGGTTTTTATTTTGTACCCTGTAAAGTGTAAGTAAGGCAAAGGATGGAATGATTGCCAGACAAAACCTCAGCTGAAAGCTCTCTGGATGTGACAGTGATTAAACTGTGTATGTATATATACATAACCTGTATGTTTTCATACGGTGCTGTGCATCACAGCCACAGTTCAATAGACACATGCAGTCTATCTTCTTTTTTTTTTTCACTAACAAGCTTCTAAGGCATGTGAGTTTATTATTTTTACTGCTATACAATTAGTGAAAGGCTTCAGGAAAAGAGTTGCTCATTTTTCTTCAGTTGTGGTAGAAAGCAACCCAGACTAAAGAAGAAAAAGCCAGGCTCCTTATTTGAACAAGTAGAGGCACCTCCTTCACCTTTGCCTGAGCCCTCCTTTGTCCCATGATTTATCTGGGGAAAAAAAGGAGGCAATTTTGTCTGTTGTAGTCTTCTTGCAGGTTAAAAAAGGGCTCAGCAGATTCATGGAGTGGGGACAGTCTTCAAATATATAAATGTGAGCTGGCAAGAGCAGTTCTGCAGGATAGTGGTGCTGCTAACAGAAGTGGTTATATGTTCTGGGAGAGAACCCTCTATACTACTTGGAAATAAAGATGTAGTTTGTAATTCTTCTTTCCAGAAACTCTTTATGTCCTTGGCCAGGTACTGAGGTGGAGCTGTAATAGTTGCTTTAAGCTGTGGATTTGGGTCCTTTGGCAGATTAAATAACCTCAAATCATTAAATCTGATGCCTTATATCATTTTTTTTTTCTGAAATCATTATCTGCATATGCTGCAAGATGGTATTAATGCCTATTTCCAGCCTCTGCTTAAAAGAAAATGCTTCCTTGAGACAGTCTGTCCTCTCAAAGGAGTTACCTTCATGTTTTATGCTACTTGGAGCTTCTTTCTCTTCCACCACCTTTCCTGGAAATAGAACTATTTCAGGTTAGTGTGTGGGACAAGTGGTGGCACCTCCTGCTTGGTGTGTAGCACTTGAGATTCTGCAAAGATTTCTAAGCATTTGTCTGGTGTGTTTGATGTAAACCCCTTTTGCAGTGGGAAATGTGCCTTGGCAGGGGGGGTGTGGGCTGGGAGGGATTTCACCATGCCCTGGACTTACTGTAGGGAAGACATTTAGAATGCCCTGCAGAAAACTCCCTGGAAATCCCTCAAGTTGGTTATTTCACGGGTCTGTCTCGATTTGTCTGCCACGCGGTGGCACTGGCTAGCTGGCCCTGGGCTGTGCTGCTCCTCTGCAGCCTTCTGGGGATGCCCACAGGCTGCAGCTCCTGCACACACAACTCCCCCTCAGCTGGCTTGGAAACTTCAGGAGATGGGCTGGCTGTTTGTGAAATAGTAGAAATAATAGTATGGTTTTCAGTGCATGGTGCTTCATTGTTCTTCAACCCTCAGCTTGACTCTTCAGTGCAATCCAATGAAATACGAGCAATTTTTAACTGGCAGGGATGAATGTGATGGAAAACATTTATGTAGTTGGTTGTATTTTATCCTAACAATTAGAGTACAGAAATTTACCATTTTCAAGGGACACTGCTCCCTTCTGGGTGTGCCATGGGACTGAGGGTTGACTGGGGAGCAGCTAAGTCCAGGGTTTGAAAAGGAGGACCTAGGGGTGTCATTTTAAACCTGATCAGGCACTTACACAAACTCTGAAAATTCGAGTCCACCAACAATAAATGCAAAAGCACCCTGGCTGCGTGGGGTAGCCTTTAGATACCTATCTCCAGAAGAATCAGCACCCCTTCCAACACCACAAGTGGCTTTGTGACCCCTGAGATCAGAAAGAGATGCGAGTGAAGACTGCAATGCACAAAGCTTCCAGAGGTGTGTGCTCCTTCACCGCAAGGCTGGTTTTTGGGCGTCCGAGTGCAAGGGATTTCTCCTCTGCTCCCCTCCCCAGAAATCTGGCAATCCGAGGGGGGCATCCTGTTGGATTGTTCCAAAGCAAAGCCAAGACCCTTGTCTGATGGGCAAGCAGCTGCCTGATCCACCATGTAATGCAAAGAAAATGGAATCAAACGTCTATTTTATGCATTTAAAACCCAAAACCTCTTATTGCCTTGGATTTTCCTGCGTGGTAACCCATCAGCTAGTGAGGCTGCACTCACTATTGCCTTAAAAAAAAAAAAGAATTATAGCTTTCAGTCGTGGAAAAAAAAGTGTTATCTTTTAGGGCAAGTAATAAAACCTCCGCCTCAATGTAGGGCCTCCTGATCTGAGGAGATAGCCTTCATTTTATAGGAATATGTGCTAAAACAGGCAATGAAAGGTTTCCAGGACTGATAAAAAGATGATTTATAGTGGGGACCCAGTTATAAATCCCATCAACACTACAGTTATGCTTCCATATTGCTGCCCTGTTGAAAGAAAGGTTAGTAGAGGCATCAACTACGTGCTGCCTAATTGATAGGGCTGCTTGCACAAGTTGCAACTGGCTGAAAAATGCCAGCATTGTGAGTAAAAGAATAGTGCTGTATGTTAACAGTCATAAAGGGGTCTGCTGCTGGAAGTGAAGCACACTCAGCAGTGTTTTGGGCCCTGGGATGGTGTGAAGAGCATCTGAAGGAAAACCAGGAGTCTTTCTGTTGTACACTCTGACTTCAGCTCTGCATCTCTGGACTCGTAAGAGCTGTCATCATGTCATGCCCAGGACAGAGAAGTCTGCCACAGTGAGTGTGGGCGTAGGGGCAAGTGTAAACACACAAACACATGGCAGCACTGTCCTCTGTCTCTTAGCCATGCACACTTCTTTGCTTCATCTCAGTGGTTTTTTTCCTTTAGGATTACACCTCTTTTTCCCCACTTCCAGCAGCTGTCAGGTAGTTTGCACTTGCACAATCCCTCAGTAGGTGTAATTCTGCCTTTGCCATGATTGACAATCAAGCTGTCACCTGGAAATCTCTATTTTTTCCCTGACCTGCTTTGCTCTTATACTTTAGAGAGTAGTAGTTGTAAAATGCCCTATCATCAGCATTTTCTGAAACCTTAGTTGCATGAGTGTCACCTCTCTCTTTTGATTATTTTGCCTTGTAAATCTATCGTTTCCACCAGCCCGGTGCTGATTCACAAATGTTTTTGCAGTTAAAAGAAACCTTTTTTCTGTATTTTGGCTGGACAACCCCCTTTCTCATGGATTCCAGGCCTGGTCTGATACAAACCAATTGTAAAGGCAAAATCTGGGGGCAACTGCTGCCACCTTCATGTTTTCTGGTCTCCAATCTCTGCTGTCTCTGACTACACTGGAAAGGAGGTGAAATGAATTTAGCCTTCACTAACAAGAAAAATGCCAAACCCTCGGGAAGTTTCTTTCCTCTCCTGCTTTTCCAGAGTCATCTTTATAACTTTGTGTTGAATCTGTGTGTTTTTCCCAAAGTCTTTGGACGTGCACCTGCAGAGTGTTTGGTGTTTTGTGAGCTGCATCACAGTGGCTTAGATCTGTGCACCTTACTGGTGCTGCAGAAATGGGATTTAATGCAGGAAAACACATCTCCATAGCACAGCACTGCTCTGACTGGGTAACTGCAGAATTTTCATGGTATTTATCACCAGTTGGGTGTTGGTGGTTGTCTCACAGCACTAAACCAGCAACAACCACAGGCATCAAGCTTCATATTGGGGAAAGCTGTTAGCAATGACTGCTAATAACTGTCTGAAACGACTTTTGTAGCATCCAAGCTCAGCTGTGTGCCTGTCTTTTACAGCATAGATTCTCAGACAAGATCTGGCACCCAAGCAGGCCTGTGGCAGACCGAAATTAACTCGGGTGTAGTCAGATGAGCAAACAAAAAAAGGAATTTGGAGGCTTTTTAAAGCATTATTGATTATAGAGTGTGTATTTTATTTTTTTTTTAGATTTGGTACCTGTCTGTTTAACTTGATGGTTTGAAATGAAGCTTTTAAAGCTCATGTCTTTGTTCCTAGGGTATCTTGCTACTTGTAGTATATACTGTAATGGGATTTAATAAAGCAGAGCAGTCTGAAAAGGGGAATCTGTTCATCAGCACGCTGGACATACCCGAGCAGACAGGTCCTGTGCACCTCCCTGGTGGCTCAGTGCTGCTCTTCAGTGAGATTCCTTCCTGGAATGCTGCAGGGCAGGTGTGTGAGCAGAGGAAGGAGAGGATGCCTTCGCAGGGGTGACCTGAGGTGAGAGGGGGAAGCGACAGCACACGCCGGCTGCCGAGCAGAGAAAACGCTCCGCATCTCCCATGTGTAAGTCGAAATCGCCTCGAGGCAGCTTAATCTTCCAGGGGAGGAGCTGGCATGGTGCGGAAAGCAGGCAGAAATGGGTCTTGGCAGCAGCGGGGGACAAGCTGTTCCCAGCAGTTTATCGCTGCGGTGAGCTCACGCCTGCCGCGCCGCTGACCTGCGAGCTGGGCCGAGCTGGGGCAGGGTGCTGGAGGGGGGAAAAGCCAGCAGGAGCAACCCCTCCTCAAAGAGCTCACCTCTGCTTCTCATCCCCCCGAGTCGGCGTGGGGCAGGGGTCTGTGCGCCCCAGGGTTCAAATCCGCCTGGGGACCACCTCTGCTCCGCTTGCTTCCTGGTGGGGTTACTGGGGGAGGATGAGAAGGTGCTCCGTTGTCCTTCCGGATGGTTTGGGCACCTGTAACAGAACCTGTAATTCCTGCCAAGTGCTCAGCACCACTGAGGTCAGTTGCAGTCGTTGAGGCTTCACCCGGGTGGATTAAAATGCTTGCGTTGGGCAGGAATGTTGCCCGGGATGGACATTTCCATACAAAACCCTCTACTTGTCCTTTCTCCAGCTATTCCCCCCTGGTTGTCTCAACCTTATTTCTTTTTATTGCAGTTTCTGCTTGGCAAGCTCCTAGCAGCATGTCAGCCTTCGAGGGAGCTGCTGCAGGGCAGTGAGGCTCTACAAATAAATATATATAATAAAAGATATTTAATAATTTTTTTTTTTGCCTTTCCACAGGCTCCCAGGGGCTTTTTGCTTCCTTGCTATGCCTAGAGAAGGAAAAGTATGAGCTACAGGACAGGGCTTTGGGTTGAGGGTGATGTGGGGAGGGAACCCACAGACTTGGCAGTGCCAGGAGCACCCTGTCCATGCCTTGCTGCCCCTGTGCCCTCCCAGTCCCTCTGCAGTGGGCAGGGTGGCAGCTACACCTCGGAAAGCTCCTCGGCTCCGTGCTGGAGAAGGGCCGTGCGGTTGTTGGCTCCAGCCTCGGCGCCTCAGGGCATGATTTCAACCATGTCTATGGAGACCAATTTCCAACATCAAAACAAACCAGTGTAAGTGGAATTTATATTACCTTTGAAAAACGCAAGTCAACAGAGCTGAGGGCTCTGCTTCGAGGAAGCCTCTTGGGTTTGTTCAGGGAATTACTACAAATATTTTACATCCTTTCTGAGACTCCAGGCAACCTCAGGAAGTGTCTGCTGAGGACAGCTGTTGAAATATTCCAGGTTGCATAGCTGATCAGGGGGGATTTTTGTGGCCTGTGGTGTGAGAAAGCTCCCCCCATCACCAAATATCCTGTGCTGCTTGAAAACACCGTCTAATTTTCAGAGCTGGGGTGATTTTTCTGGATATCTAAATAGTGCTTTTTCCCTCTGAAGTATGGTGCTTTCAGCCTTGGTGCAGAAATCCTGGGGGGATTGGTAACCTGAGCAAAGAAGCATATTCCTGAAAAAATGCTTACCTGGGATGGAACCGGGCAGTTTTCAACCTGCCAGATGAGTGTTTTCCCGTGAAGGTGATAGGTTCTTGTTTTGTTTTCCAAGCCTTTGCTGCTCGGGGAGTTTGTTTTAATGCTTTTGTGGGTGTGAGAGCTGGTCACCAAACCTGGTGCTGTCAGTGCACCATGGGCTGATTACAGAAGCTTGAAATAATACAAATGATGGGTGTAGCATCAGAATGCTTCGTGCCAGACACCTCTTTTTGCCTTCCTGGTGTGATAATCTGATTTTAGACACTTGGTGTTGTACCAGGATGAGCTGCTTTCAAGGGTGTGCAACCGCTTTGGAGCTGCTACCAGCAAACTGCAAACGAGCCTGCAGGTGCCAGGGGAAGAGCAGTAGACTTGCACATCAGCTTCATCCCCTGCTCCATCTGCAGTTACTCCCTAGGCTGTTTTTGCTTTCTGGAGCTGGGGTTTCCTTTGGTCTCCTCCTGGGAGCTGGTGCTCAGCCCAGGGCCCCTCTCCGTTCACACGAAGCTGGGTAACTCCCCCGTGTGCATCACTTTATCCCCTTTGGGTTGACTTGGCATTTTTTGCTTGGTGTTTTGAGCACTGTAAGGCTTCATTCTCCAGAGGATGCCCATCTCTACCTGAACAACTGTGTATCACCACCAGAATTTGCTCTTCTCCTCTGCTTTTCACCCCGAGGCAGATCCTCTGACGGGTTGGCTGCACGAACACGGTCGGAGTGGCCAAATTCCTGCTCCAGGAGCACTGAAGAGACTCTCTCCATTTCTCTGCCGTGGCATTGCCTCTGTAGCCTGTTCCCCTGGTGAGCGTGTCACCCTGTGGCCTCCTGGGAGGCTGCAGTTGTTGTTGGAAGAGGCTGGGTTTCCTGGTCCGGGCGCTCACAAGCTGCTCCTCTGGCCCCGTGTGCTCGGACGTGCGACCTTCCAGCTCCCAGCAACGCTTCTATTTCCCCTCCCTGCACAACCCCAGCTTCTCAGAGGATGACTTATTGATTTTAATAATGCCTTTTACCCTGCTGGTTTGGTATGTTGGCTTCCCCTCTGCAGACCTTCCTCCCGGCTTCCAAAATGTGTTTGTTTTCCTAGTTTCCATGCCGCCTGCAGGAATCCCGCTCTTTGACTCCCCACTTGGGTGTTTGTTGTATATCTTCTGGAGGGGAAACATTCCTATACCTTGCACGTGGAGCCCCTAGGAACACTTGCAGTGCAAGAAGGAGATGTGACTCTGGAGAGGAGGTGGTCCCGGGCTCGCGTGTTCCTGCAGTGGCATCAGTGGGATTTGGACCTGGAGGTGTCTGTGCAGCTGCCATTGTTTGTGGGTCCTGAGTGTGACAGCACAGATCTGTTACTGCTGCCAGAGTGGGATACCTGAGTGTGCAGGTGGGGAAGGTGCAGGCCTGTGCACGAGGATGTGCTTTAGAGGGGATCTTCTGGGGGGGGGGGGTGAGAGGAAGAAAAGGAATGTTTGATGAAAGCTGTGCAGTGAAGTGCCCCAGAGCGTGTGAGCAGGGCAGGAGCTGCTCGAGTGCCCCTCTGAGCACTGTGCCTTCCAAGGGTCTGCTCTCTGGAGCAGTGTTTCCCCTGGTTGGATGTGTGTGGTGATGTGGGAATTACAAGAAGATTATCCTATCAGTTTAAAAATACAGTAATTATGCAGATGTGCTTGTGAGGGAACAAACACAGAGCACTGGTGACCCCTCTGTTGTGGTTCTGGCTCAAAGTGATTTCTCTCCATCAGAAGCAGCATGTGGCTGTGTTTACAAACAAAACCTGGGGCTCACCTAAGCCCAGTGTTTGGATCTACAGGAAGCCTTGATGGGTGTCCTGGCCTCACAATCCCTGACCCGTGTCAAGGTGTTTTCTGAGTTACCACACCATCCCTTGGAGGAAGACTTTAATTCTGCTTTGTCATCTTGTTGTGACAGTGTTTGCAAAATACACACAATAAACGGGAGGCTCTGAAAAGAGCTGAGATCACAAAGAAAAAAAAAAGCTATAATTTCCAAGTAGGTAATCTGTATCAATATAAAACCATACTGTATTTTTTCCCATGCAGCAATGACAAAAGCTGTTGTGCTGCCCTTCAAATTTGCTTTGGCAACTGTAAGCCAACTCCATTTTATTAAACAGCTCTCTTTCCTCCTAATGTACACAGCAATGTTTGCAGTATAAACATCTTAACTAGACATCTGCTTTTCCCCAGATAGAAAGCAGAGTTAACTTTCTGCCCTGTTGCTGTGCACTGGGGCTGCTAACTCTTCCCTGCTGGCCAGATGAAGTGAGAGGGGTTTTTGCAGCAGATGCAGCAGAGCTGAGTTTTGCACGCTGCAGGTGTTCCCCCAGCTGGGGAGTGTGGAAACGTGCCATCTTCTGAGATGATGGTGAGCTTTAGAAATGTGAGGGCGTTAAAAATAATTCTCTGTGTTAACAGTGGGCTTTGTCCCTGGTGGGCTCCATATGCTGCACAGCTGACTGGGGCAGCAGCTGTTCTATATTTTAATAGGAGAGTTATAAAGTTAGAAACATGGATGATCACTCAAAACATAAGCAACTCTTGGTAGGCATGGAAACGGGATTCAACAATAAACTCGCATTTGTGAGCCTTCCAAACAAAATAATCCCACTGCACTGTGCTCAGGTGGTCTCAGGGAAGTGAATGAACTTGCATTTCTATTTCCTTAAGTTCTGCTTACTCAAAGTATTTTTTTATTTTTTTTTTTACATTTTTCTCCTGGTTTTCTGTTTCTGAGAAGAAGTTAAGTGTTGCATGTGATCCTGATTTAGATTCCAGAGTGACAGAGATGTATAGGAGTCTTTCCTGGAGTGTGTCACATAGTGGTGATGCTGGTGGTGTGTAGTGAAGGCTGGGGGGACACTTGGCTCATTTCACCTGGGTTTTCAGCATCCCTTTGACTCAGGTAGCCTTTCCAGCTCTGCACACTCATGGTGTTTTATCCTTTGCAAGAAGCACACCAAGTCCTGCTTTCCTGGAGAGCTGGATGATCCTGGGGGTTCCCTCCTCAGAAGGCACAGGTTTTCTGGCACAGTGCAGTGTACAAAAGCTGTCCCTGCTCAGGCTCTGAACCACCTTCTCATGCTGACTGTGGGCCTGCAGACACTGGGGCTCAGTCCTGTACCACACCCTCATCCCAAACAATTCCCACTTCTCCATGGCTCTGCTCTGGTCCCCTGGCTCTGCTCACCTCCTTGTGTTTTGCTTTGGAGGGGCTGCTGTTATTGCAGCTCCCCTTCCATGGAAGCCCTGTGACTGTGTGGAGAGCAGTGCCCACACCCAGCCACTCCAGCAGCCCCCAGCCAGGGGCTGCCTCTGTGCTCCTGAGCCCTGCCATGGCCTCTCACCTGGCTGCCCTGGGCCACGGGCACTGCACACAGCCAGGAGGGGGGTGGCTGGCAGGGCACTGGGAAATTAAATGGCTGGAGCCAGGTCTGGGAGGGGAGATGAGCAATGAGCAGGATGAGGAAGGCACGAGCTACAACTGCCTGCCCTTTGTGCCACTTCATAAGAATATCAATGCTATTTTTCCCCCTGTAATGATCATTTTGGGGTCATTGTCAGATAAGTGGACATTTAAAAGGAAGACTTAAGTGATGCTGTAAATATTGGAGGTAGTGTAAATCCTTCTGGTGGTGTGGGGGATGATTTCTGGGTGCAGGGAGCAGCCTGCTGCCTTGCAAGTGTTGGGATTGAAGGAGACAAAACCCCTGGGTGCACATCCAGGGAAAACAGCCCATTTTCAACCAGAAACAATGACGAAGCTGATTATTCCTTGGAGTAGGCAATGCTGAACGATACCATTTGGGCAGTTAAGAGTTGGTGCACAAACAGTGCTGGTTGTGGGGGTGCAGGGGCATGCCTGAGGGCCAGCACAGCTCAGGAGTGAGCACAGGCCAGGTGGTTTGTCAGCTAAAGCTTTCTCTAAGCACGGAGGTGAGGGTGTGCTGCCTGACACAGTTGCAGGGAGGAGGTCAGAGGCATTTTTGCTCAGTACATGTGTGGGATGAGAAGCTGCCTTTCAGTCCAAGAGGATTTGTAGTGATGATGGATGGGGAGTAATCCCTCTGGGGAGAGGCAGCAGCTTCCTACAGGAGAAACTCTCAGTCAGAGTTTTCACCATAGACAACACCAGTTAAATCCCTCTGCACAGCAGCTGTGTGTATTGGTGAGCTCCTCCCTGCAGGGAGGGATGAAGGCTACCTGGGGTCTCACCCACAGCACCAGGGCCCCAGGAGAAAGCAGGAGCCAGTGCCAGCACTCTTCTGGCTCATGCTGCCATATGCTCTGGCCTCTTTGGCAGAGGCAGTGTTTGTTTAAAGCCACAAATGACTGCCTGAAGGAATGCTCATTGGAGAACGGGGTCCTGCTCTGCAATTTGTCTGAGCGTGTGGGATGTGTCACCCTGAGCCACAGGGGCTGCCATGGTGCCATGTGCTGCCAGTTCTCTGGCTGTGCTGGTTGCTGCTTTGGGCACACCCCTGAAAGCAGCCACCGAGGGTCAGTGACATCATAAATACCCATCTGGGTCTGCACCGCCAGAGGGGTGGTTTTTTGATTACAGCATAAGCACTATTCACAAACATGTTCTGTAGAAAATGAATTTTAAACAGGAAAGGGGTTTGTTGCTGTGGATCCACAACTACCCAGCAATGTGTGTGTGGTGTGTTTTCCTTTTGTAATGTCAGTAAAGCCAGAACTCTGCAGTTGCTGTGCTTGTACTTCTGCAGAGCAGTTGTGGAATTTTAGTCTTTCCTGAGCTGATAGTGTGTGCACTGAGAGCTGGGTCATTCTAACTGTGCTGGGGCTTGGACTCCCACTGTAGCTGACAGATAATAAATTATCCTCAAGCAGGCTAAACACAATATGGTAAGAGATCTTTATTAAAAATTTTGTACATCAAAGAGTTAACTACTACATTTTTTTAAACAAGAAATAAGATTTTACATATTACAAAAGGTGTTATTAGTTCTTGAATTAGAAATAAACTTTTATGAACACTGTACATGAAAGGTCTGAGCTGCAAGAGCAGGAGTAGGACCCAGTGCCTGAACATGATATAACTTAATAAGCAACTGCACTCAATTCTGAGCACACAAGATAACTGTTTGTGGAAAAATGGCATGAAAAGGCTGCATCCCTCTGAGCAGTGACTGCCAACAGTGTTCTCAGGAGAAAGCACCAGCACCTGTGCCCCGGGTGGTGCTTTTCCTCTGGGAGTTTGTCATCCTTGGAGGCATTTTCTCCTATGGCCTGTTTGCCTTGGACAGAGCAGGCTGTTATTCCGTGGTGTCCTTAGCACAATCTGCATATCAAAGCCCGGTGCAAAACACTTCACCTCGGCCCTCTGCCTCCAACCCAGATGAGAAAAACCAACTGATGGCACAGAGACGTCTACAGAAATAGATTTTTATTGGCTGGTATCTTTTGTTACAAAGTAGTTAAAAAGGAAGAATATATTTTAGCTTATCAGATAACCTTTACTTTGTGTATCATTCAGACTATATAAACTTTTCCTCTCTGAGATTGTCAGTGTAGCTGCATTAGAATCTGAAATACAAACAACACGGATCACCTTTGAACTGCAGGAGCTGTGTGGCTAGGAAGGTGTGAGAAGCTTTACAGGGTGGTATGAACATACAGTTCTCATACACAAGCAGAGCAGGTATCTAGTCCAAGAGAAGCAATAACAAAAGCTGTAAATCTTTATACAGAAAGTGACAATGCCCATGTTATACTATGGAACACATCTACTAAGGTTGAATTACAGGTGTAATGTGCGGATTAAAGATATCAACTTACTAAACAAACCTTAAAAAAAAAAAAAAAAGAGCAAAATCTATAAATAAAGTATTAAGTGCTTTCTGTAAGAGTATTGTTTGGGTGGTGGAATGCAGGGGAGGGCAGTGTCAGCCCTAGAAGGCGTAAGGTCCCACAATGATGGTGAGCCTCAGGACGGAGCTGGTGCGGTAGTTCAGGCTGTTCACTGTCAGCATCTCCAGGTCCACGATGTGCTCCCGGGGCCCTGACAGAGACTTCACCAGCACCAGCATGGCACTCACTGCACTCGTTTGCTGAAAAACAACAGCAGGGCTCGAGCTCTGGAATCTACACCACCACAACACACCACACTGCGGGTCCTGGCTCGTTACCAAGCTGCCCTGCACGGTCTGTTCTGGTTCCACTGACTCCCCGTGAGGATGTGAGAGCAGAGACCTGTCCCAGGGTGGTTTCTGCCTCTAACCCCATCAGCTTTTAAAATGCTTGGAGAGCAAGTAGAGCAGGAGAGCCCTAGCCCCTGTGACAGGGGTGCAGCTCCTCCAGAGGAGGGAAGCTCCGGGTCTGTTTCGGGGCTCACACTCTGGAAGATGAGCTCCCCTTGTAAGCAGTGGGAGTTCTTTCCACTGCTGAGCCTCTTGCCATCCCATCTTGCACTTCCCTCAGGCTCTTTCCTGTCAGGAATAGGGCTGCTGGGGAACCCTGACAGGCCTTGTCTGTGGCATGCTGCTGGTTAACACCTTTGTCATTTGCAGAGGACAATGAAAAGGTGAAGGGAGCTCCATCTCCCACAGGTAACTTCTTGCCATGTCAAAGGGGTAGGGTACACAGATAAACCCAATCTGCCTGCTGCAGCTCAGACCCTGGAACAATAGGAGTGACTCCTGTGTGAACCTCTGTTGACTGCAGTCCCTTGGCAGGAATAAACACACACTTCCTTAAGGCCTGTGATCCCTGCTTGGGTGGCAACACAAGGTTGGAACTGCTAGTCTAAAGATAATCAGCCCAAAGCCTAGGTTCGAGTCTAACCCATGCTACAGCAGGACTCATCTTGTTCTTTTTTTAAGCAAGCAGTTTGTATTTTGGGGATAGATATGGATTTTTTGGTGTGTGATCAATCCAGAGACAAGCACTGGACTGTAGGTTATACCAGAACAAGTCAGATGCAGATGGGCAGCTCCTTGTTCCCATCATGGGAAGCTCAGTGTAAGTAGGGAATGCCATTTCTTGGTACACTTTTTTGTATGTATTATCAAAACCCCCTAATCTTCAGATTTGGAGAAAAGTAAACAAAACTGAAAACCTTCCATTTAATAGACTTCTGATTTCATTTTTTTAGTGTTGATTCTGTTTTACTGAGGTTTAAGCCACCGATGAAGCAAAAAGGATTTCCCAGGCATTTGTAAATATTACAAGTGTCCAAGAACAGCAGATTTCTTCCAAAAAAATCTGCAGAAGCAGATGTTATGGACACTTCCCTTCATGTGTATCTACTCGAATGCATCAGACCAGCAGGAAATGCTGCTGTCCTAAGTCATTAGAACTTCTGTGGCTTCTGCCATAGCTGCAGTGCTCTGGGAAGGAAGGCTGAGTGTGTCCCAGCACAAAGCCTTTCCAACCCGGCCTGGACTTTGCCCTGTGCAAATCAGTGCCTTGTCTGAAGCTGTGCTGATTTCTGTGCTCCTCTGCAGAAGTGAGAAATTCTTTCAATTGTACAGGGAACCTTTCTGTAATTTTCTCTGAAATACCTATGGGGTGTTGGTACAGAGTGGGAGGTCTGGAGGCACCTCATTGGGATCTGACCTGTGTGTGCTGGGATGGAAAATACTGATTCCAGCTTGCTGGAGTTCTCAGGTAGCAGCGCAAGGCTTTGCAGGAGCTGGCAGCCAAGCAGAGTGACTGAGGAGCTGGTCAGGGAGCAGCCCCAGTACTCACCCTCAGGTAGAACTCCCCGTTGTCGTTGCCAGCCTTGATCCGGAAGGTGTTGATGGTGTTGGGGTAGATGGTGGTGGCCTGGATCTGGAAGATGTCGGAGGGCACGGTCCTGTCGGAGCGGATGCTCATGTACTTGTAGACCACGGAGTAGGGCAGCTCCCGGCACACCGCGTTGGACACGGGGCACACGCAGCGGCTGCAAGACACGCGCGGGTCAGCCTGGCACGGCTGCGGCCACGGGGGGTTCCCCAGCCCCTGCAGCACCCTCTGCCCTGCCCACAGCGCCCTCTGCCCCGCTTACTTCTCGGACGTGAGCACGTAGGGCTCTTGGCAGGGGTTCCTGGGGTAGCAGCGGAACCCCCCGTGGTAGTTCCAGCAGATCTCGTCCTCTCTGCACTCGTTGGTGGTCTCGCACTCGTTTATGTCTGGGAGGGAGGAAAAGGGGCTGTGTCAAAGCAGATGGAAGCTAGCATGCTACAGAACCAAACACAGTGTCTTCAGAACAACAAGAAAACCAAACACAAACCCCCCAAACAGCAGTAACAAAACCAAACCAATCCACCTGCTTGTCTGCAAACCCATCAGCTTTCCATCTGCTTTACCTGGTTTTTGGGGCCTGGCTATAAAGGATTTCTCTGTGCAGGGACAGAATAAGTTTGACTGTTAAGGTTGGATTTTTTTTTAGTTGACTGAAGATGCATATGAATAGTATGGATGCCAAATGTAGAAATAGTGTAAAGTTTCTCATTACTTTATAGCACAAGGTACATTGTCAGCAACCTAAGCTGCTCAAGTCTTGCCTTTTTTTTCTCCTTTTACCAAAGAAACATATTTTATTTCTGCTGTGGCTGGATTTAGGAATCTCTATCAAATGAAACATGATCTAAAGCCCTGGTTAGTGTCTAAACAATGTCCTTTTTTTTTTTTTTTTTTAGTGATATTTATCTCAATTTTAGACTCACTACCTAGACATCCAAGACCAGTTTTACCTAAGGGGTGCAAAACCCTGACATTTTGTCATAGGAGTCTGAAAGAGTTTGAGTTTGAGCTGAGGACCAATGTAAGAATTAATATTAGATGTTCAATTAATCATCCAGTGCTTTATCAACATATCTTCTGCTACCATCATGGTAGTCCTGGCACAGAAAATGAACATTTAGATAGCAAGCATTCTTAGTCTTGCCTGAAGTGATGGTGCTGCTGCAGTACTGAGGCTGCCAGGTGGGAGCACTTACCTTGGCATGTTCTGCCTCCTACTACCTGGTACCCTTCAGGGCAGACACAGGAGAATTTCCCTGGTTCATTGACACACTGATACTGACATATGTAGCTTGAAGTTCTGCATTCATCAGTGTCTGCAGAGAGAAAAAGAGCTTAGGTATTGTTCTTTAATATCTACCTGCTTACAGAACTAAGCATGATAGCTGAATACTGCTTTTAACAGGGGAAAAAAAACAAACTAACCACCAATTTTAGTATTCCCAAAAGTGATTGCTTTCACAAACACAAACATGAGATGAGTTAGTAAGGCAAAAATATTGCTTTGGTACCTGTGCCCTATGAGAGTGGACAGGTCTCTGGGAAATGGGGCCAGGTCTGCTTTTTCTGGTCAAGTAATACACAGTGTATGCCATTCTCCTGTTTTTTATCCTTGTGCAGCCATCAGTCCCTTGCTAGAGAGTGTAACGTGGAAGGGAATTCAACAGTCCGTGCCATGACCCAGAAATGAAACCTAGCAAAGCCATGGACTGGCTTGGAAAGCAGCAACACTCCCTCCTGCTGCTCTGAGGCTTGAGCCCAGCTCCTGATGCCAGGTCAGGGCTGCATACCTGCTGCTCCCTGTCCTGTGTGCTTGCAAGCAGGGTGAGCTTGGACAGGGAGCATCTATAATATCTCTGCTGCCTTGTCTAGGAGGGCAGTGGTGAACCAGAGACCTTTTTGGCTCCAGGGCTGGTAGAAAGGATATGGGCTTTAAGGGTGAGATCA
The DNA here is from genome assembly GCA_024611195.1 of Ceyx melanurus. NCBI lineage: Eukaryota > Metazoa > Chordata > Aves > Coraciiformes > Alcedinidae > Ceyx > Ceyx melanurus. The sequence goes on along the minus strand of JANHGL010022727.1, from coordinate 32,835 downwards.
TCATGTGTCCAAAAGGAGATTAGAGGTCCCCTGTGGAGCCTGGCAGAGGAAATAAAGTGTTGATTGTGTAATCATCGGGGGACTGCTGTTTGTACACACAGGCTTGAAAGCACCTCAAAAGCACAATTGTCACTTCCTTAAAATCAAATATTGGAGGTTTTCCTTTTAGAGGAGCCCAACACACAGAATTGTACTTGTTTTTGGTTTGCATTCCTTTCTGATTCATTTAAGGATCTTCAGCATCAGACCACACACAATTCCAGTGAGCTGCTGAAATGAGTGTTCAGGAGCTTTATTCTTCCCATCTGTGGCCTGAACTGCAGCAGTGTCTGTTCTGTGCTGCACTTCTAGTGAACAGAGGTGCCCAGATCTCTCTGCACCTGAAGGCAGCTGCAGATACTAAGGTGTGAATATAATGAATGCATATAAAAATAATGAAAAAACAATATAATGAATATAGAAAAAGAGAATGTCATGAGAGCTTCCAGTCCAGAAGCACCCCCAGTGTGTCTCCACTCGAGCTCTGTCCTGGGAGGAGGATGAAGGCAGAGAAAAGGAGTTTCTCAGGGCAGCAGTGTCTCACCTTCACAGTTGATTCTGTCGCTGCTCAGCTCGAAGCCAGGGTTGCACTGGCAGATGAAGGAGCCCAGGATGTTGTAGCACTGCTGTGCACACGGGTTGTTGGCATCACACTCGTTTATGTCTGCAAGGAGAGATCACAGCCCTGCATCTTCTACAGCTGACAATTAGGCTGATTAAGTGGCTTAGTCCTCAGTCTAGGTCTAGTGCTGAGCAGAAGCTCAGCTGCCTGTATCAATACAAAACTGCAGTCCCTGGAGCAGTGTCAGAACTGTGCTTTATGTTCCATGTTAAAAAAAGAGAGTATTTTTCCAGGAATGAGAGTTATTCTAATGGGATGAATACTTCCAAAAATGTTTAGTGTGGCTATTAAACCCCACATTCCCCTGTCTCTTTTTTTCAGGTATGAAATGCCAAGTCTCTATAAATAATTGATATAAGGAACACATACTGATAAGACCTCTCAGTGTGCAGTGGTTAAGATTTATTTGAGCTATTTATTACTCTTAAAATTTGCTCTTTTAAATTCCATTACAATTATAACATGAGCCTTGGAGGCCAGTGGAGCTTTGCAATGCTTTAAGGCCTAGACCATATTGGGGGAAGGTATGTTTCTGTGGTAGATTTTTTCCATGATATTCCCATTCTGAGAACGTATGTGGGAACACTGTGGTATGAGAAGAGAAGCAATTTTTAATGGGAAGTTTATATAACTAATCACCTCTGGAATCTATAAATAAGCTGTTGACTAACTGCTGCTCCTCTGTCCATCACTCTCTAGTGTAATTTCCCTTGTATTCTTCCCCTGCATTTTTTCCATTCCTATTTGTGTTTATCAGCTGTAACCATTAGTAGGGAGCTGTATTTGAAAATGAATCTTGAGGAGATGGCTTTTGCAAGTGCTCAGAAATGTCAGCAACACTCAAGTGATTTACAGATACAGCTGACAGAGACAACTAAGATCAGGCATTCACAAAAACCAAACCAGCAAGGATATTGGTTCTTTCCATGATGAGCATGTAAAAGACCTCAGAAGGTCTGATAACCAGGGAGAGCTGATCCCAAAGCTGCTGCTTTCTCCTCTGAGATCATTTCTGGCAGCAGGGCAAAGAATGCCCATCACAACCCTACTGGAAGGCATCACTCAGCTGGTGAAAGCCACTGTTCCCAGTAATGCTGGCCTCCTCCAGCACAGCCTGTGTGCCATGGGACCACTTCTGCCAGGTGCCTTGCAGAGGGCAAGGTGAGTAATGCCGGCTGGAAGCCTGCACTGCACTGGCAGTGGTGGCACAGCCCTTACCTACACAGGTGTGGTTGTTGCAGTGGTGGCACAGCCCTTACCTACACAGGGGTGGTTGTTGGCTGCCAGCTGGAAGCATTGCACTGGCAGTGGTGGCACAGCCCTTACCTACACAGGTGTGTTTGCTGGTGGCACAGCCCTTACCTACACAGGTGTGGTTGTTGGCTGCCAGCATTGCACTGGCAGTGGTGGCACAGCCCTTACCTCCACAGGGGTGGTTGTTGGTGGCACAGCCCTTACCTACACAGGTGTGGTTGTTGGCTGCGAGCTGGAAGCCCGCGTTGCACTGGCAGTGGTAGGAGCCGGGGGTGTTGATGCAGCGGTGGTGGCAGTAGGGGGGCAGGGTGCACTCGTCCACGTCTGGTGGCAGAAGAGAGAAGAGGTCACAGGGGGTCCCTGCAGCTGCCCTGGCTGCAGAGCTGGCACTCACTACAGCAGGGATGGCTCCTGTGGGCATCAGTGGCAATGCTGCTCTGCTTTAGCCAGCTTCTGCACAGGTCTGGTTTGCTGCTGATGGTCTTCTAGCCACTGACACCAACACCCACTCCAGCTGCATTTCCACAGTGCTGCCCAGCCTTGTTGTGCATGGGCAAACCCCAGAATACCTGCTGTGCTCTCCATGCCCAGCCATAGTGCTGACCCACCCAGCCCCTGTGGCTCTTGGTTCTCCAGCCAGCTGCACTCCTAACCTCTGCCCTGATACAGAGTCCACGCTCCCCGTGCAAGTCCAGGGCATGGAGAGGAGGGTAATGGCACTGGGAAGGAAGCAGGTGGCTGTGCTCTCACAATGATCCCCAGAAACTGCCTTTCTCCCCCAGGGGGCTGCCACTGCTCCCATTCCCTCCCTGCCTCCCCTTGCCAACCCCTCCTGGCTGTGCTTTCTGGTGCCAGGGCAGGCAGAGTGGCTGGAGCTGGTGCTGTCTCGGGCAGTATTAACTGTCCTTGCAGACTAGCCCTGGGTCTGTGGCAGAGCAGGCTGCCTCTCCAAGTGTCAGCATTCCTGGTGTGCACTGGAGCAGGGTTTTCACCTGTGAACCTCACAGTGCAGCAGCCCATTCTTGTACCCCTGCTCTTTAAAAGATGTCCTTGCACTCTGGAGCAGATGCTGCCCCTCTTCTTGTCTGAAAACCACTGTTTTTCACCAGGCCACAGTGCTGATGGTGCATGTGTGAGCAGGAGCTGTCATAGCTGTGGCCTGCTCGAGCTTGGTGAAGAAATCCATGCTGTGCTCTGAGCATGTACACAGTGAGATTTCAAAGGCTCCATGCTCAGACAAATAAGACCAGTTTTCACTGGAACAAAAGAAAGGCACTTCCCATATCCATGCCAGATCTTGAGTTTCCTACCTCCAGCTGTTTCCACCATAGATGTGTTTAAAAAGAGGCCAAGACTTTTTTTTTTTTATAATGAGGAAAGTGTTTGTTTTAATATCAAGTGAAAAATAATCTTTGGAAAGTAACCCTTTCTTTGTCAGGCCAGCAGTGATGGAGTGGTGCTGCAGGCAGCCCTGGAGTGTTGAGGGGGGCTGTGAGTCACCATTCTATCTACAGTCCTGCTTCAAAACAGACCAGTTCTGCACTGTGTGAATAAGTTTAAAACAGCCAACAACTTGGATTAAAATCGATCAGTTGTCAGGAATTCATTCCTTTGCTCCCTCTACCTTGAAGCTACAATAGCCTGTACTTAAATACTTAAAATAATCCCATGTTTTCATGATTAATCACTGTGGTAAAATGATTATTTCAAAGTTACATAACTGTTAGACACTTTCTAATCAATGCAAAGCTATTAAGGGCAGATAATTGATGACAAGAATGTATTCTAGAGCCAGACTCACCAACACACTGGTCCCCTCGTTTCTGGTAGCCTGGAGGGCACTGGCAGCTGAAGGACCCTCTTAAATTGACACACACTTGGTCAGCTCTACAATTATGGGTTCCAGTTGCACATTCATCTATATCTTTAGAAAAAAAGCAAAAATATAAAGTTTACTTAAAATATTTAGCCTGTTGAAACACTTTATGCATCTTAAGCTACCTTGAGGTGAAGGCAGCCAACTTCAGATATACTCCAAAGTTGTCATGGTGATGCTCATTCCATTTGCAGGACATCAAATATTATCAGATTTATCATAGCTTTACATTTATACTGCATTTGAAAATGCTTTCAGATAGTTATTTTAAACAACCAGGTGCTTCTGCTTGTCATATTCCATTCATATTTTGTACTTATCACTGAAACTTGCTGTCAACTATTTGCAACTTTACCACATTTTACTAATTTACTCCCCACCCCCATGCAGGTTGTTTGTTGCATGCTGGATTGCTCTGGAAAATTCAGTGAATGTAGTTCAGCCTTTTCTCAATGAGATGAGTTATCAATAAGTTGTTCTACTGACAGTAAAGAGACTCTGATGTCTTCTGCATGGTTTGGGCATCCCCCTAGCTCAGCCTGCTGAGGTCCTGGGAAGCAGTTCATGTGTGTTGGATCTGACCAGGACAGCTGAAAATGCACATACTAGACTTCCCAGTGTAATTCAGGCAGCTTTTAGCTCACAGTAAATGCAGGTTTATACAAGCATGAAAAGACTCTTTATTTTGCCTGTTCATGATAACTGCTGGAGGTACTTAATTATAATTAAGCTACATGTGCTGACAAATAGGTTGCTTAAAATGGAATTACAATTTGCTTTCTCATCCGAACATCCCAAATGCTGGAGAGCTTTTTATTGTAACCTGACACAGTACAGTGAAAAGACCTTTTTTTTAAAAAATAACAACTTTTGGCATTGTGCAGGATTTGGAGACTCTGGGCTGAATAAACAAATTCCTTAAAACTTATGATCTCCAGTTTACAAATCTCCCCTGACCCCGCTGTTTGTATAGGCACTGGGGACGTTAGAACATCACCAGTGGCAGATTCTGGGTGGTGCTTTGGAAAAAATGATGGATTCTTTCTCATAGCAAATGAAAACAGTTTTGACCACAAGATTCAATGAAAAATAAACCATCAACAGTTTGAATTAATTCTCAGCGTTTGCCCTTTCCCCAAATGTCCAAATATTTTACATATATCTTCTGTGTGTGACAGGGAAAACAAAGTGCTGCTTTCTGCTCAGGACCAGTGTGGGAGCTGCTGCAGGGCTGGCTGAGTGCACTCTTCTCTGCAAGCACATTCCCAGGTGTCAGTCCCTCGTGCCCACAGCTGCCTGCTGCCCCCCAGCACCCCCAGCACAAGCCCTTGCAGGGGCTCCCAGCTTCCACAGATGAAAAGTCAATGCTCATGCAGCTCAAAGCCTTTTTGCTAAGTGTGCTGGAGCAGTTTATTGGGTCTTTAGGAACTCCCCATATGAGTGAGGTTAGCACGAGGTATTTAAGATGTTAAAAAGCACTAAGTCCTGAAGCTGCCATTTGCATCTGTGGCTCTGTTTCCATTTAGCTTCACTTCTATGGAATAATAAGCTGCTTCAGCTCAAATGAAGCAAACTGTGGAGCAAAATGACTTTAGCACTCGGGGTCTTTGATTTTTCTCAGGTTTTGGTTTGCAGGCACAGCCTTGACTTCAGCCTTGTTTGAAGAAATCCTTTTAGGGCTCCCCAGAGCTCAGGCTAGGATCCTGACCTGTGCTGGCTGTGACTGTCCTTTCTGTGAGCCATGCCCATGCCCATCACATGTGCCATGCTCCAGGAGTGCTCCTCTGCATCATCCTCCTACTTGTTGCTGTTTTGACTCTTCCCATGGCTTTCCTTGAGATGGGAGTCCCAAGGCCAGCTAGGGAAATGGGCATGTGGAAAGAAGGGCTGATAGCAGAGCTTTGAAAACTCTGGTATGGTTTTAATTCATTTTTTTTGGAGTGGACCTCCCTGCTGCCCAAGGTGGGAAGTGAAGGTGAGCAGGAAAGCAGCCCAGCAGTGTGCCATGCTGGCAGCAGCTCTGCACATGGGAGTGCAAGGGAAACAGCAGGGCTCCAGGCAGCTGGGGGCATGAAGCTCACGTGTAAGAGCTTCAAGGACAGTGCTGTGGGAGGAGAGCAGCAGGCACAGAAGGGCTTCAGAGCTGGAACATTCAGTTCTGACACCACCAGCATTGCAGTGAGCACAGAGATGTGCACTGTAGAGCCTGGGAGAAGGGTGAGGAAGTGAGAGGAGGCTCTGGGGGGTGGGAGCAGGGGCAGCTGTGATTGCACTGGTGTGACACCAGCAGCCCAGCCCCGTGGGGCAGGGAGAGAAGCACTGCTGGAGTTTGCAATGGGAGGTTGCTGCACACATCTCTGCATCTCTGCCTTTGAGTGAGGCCCAAAGAGGAATCTTCCTTCAGCTTCTTGGCACTTGATCCAACCTGAATCATCCCCTCTTAGAGAAACAGCCTCTTTTCTAACTGTCCTGAGAGTTCCTGGAGCAACAGCAGAGTGGAAGTCACTGGAAGGAAGCTACATCTCTGTTGGAGGTCGTTGGCATGAGGCCACCAGCTCCATTTTTCCCAGCAGTGGCAGAGGTGTTGCCTACACACACACACACTTCCCATGGAACTGCACAATCTGACCCCGGCTGTGCCAATACTGATCTGGAATTCCCACTTACTTGTTCACTGCTCTTGAATGACTACAATGTCTGTGTTCAGGATCTGACTGAACTCTGATCTGAAGCTGCATCAGCTCCTGCTCCCAGGCAGCACCAGTCACAGAACTTGGGGCTGAGGTGGCACTTACACAGAACTCTTTTCCCTCAAGTCCACCAGCTCAGCCTCACCTTTCTCAGCACAATCCCTGGACTCAGGTACAAAGGGAGGAACTGGGAATCCACACTTCTGCTTTGTGCCCACCCTGAGTGGTGTCCGTGAAGATCTGGGGCAGAAGTGTGATGTGAGAGCAGGACAGCTCTGCCTGACCTTTCCTCCCCAGCACAAATGTTTAATGATGTGTTACGTGCATGGCTATTTAGAATAATTAAAAAAAATTAAAACAAGACCCTGCACTGCACACACTTGTCTCTCTGGGGAGAGGGTGAGAACAAACATGTGACAGATGTTTGTCATGTTGCTTAATGCACTACTGGAAAGCACTCAAGATACCACAGTGATGAGTGCAGTATAAGAAACAGATCTAGGAAGAAAAGAATGGATTTTTACAAGCACATTCTTGAGCATCTTTCCTCTGCATCCTCTTCTCCAAACTCAGCCTCATCGTGATGGTTTGTTTCCACAAGTGTTGCAGCAATTGATGCAGTAGCTGAAGCTTCTACCTTGTATACCTGAACCCACCCTCCCCAACTCTGTTTCCCTTCCCTTTCCAGATGTTACCCGTGGCATTTGTTCAGCAAGGCAGGCAGCAGAAATTGCCCTGGTAGCCAGGAATGAAAACTATCAACTCTTTAAATGGCCCCTCTCTTTGTGTTTTCTAATCTCTAGCATGTGGGAAGGTCTATGCTGCTCACTCCAGATAAGAGCTGAGTTGGTATGGGATTGTTCAGCAGTCTGGATGGGGTTTGGTTACTGATGCTTGCAAGCTGTGAGGAGCAGATTAATGCTTCAGCTCCCTGTATCTCCCAGGCTGATCTGAGGCATGGCTCAGATTTGTGTTCTCAGTTATTCACTGGATGGTTACAGCCTGTGTACTTGGAAAATTTCCTCTGGAATGGCCTGGGTGTCTCCACACATCCTTCTGCAGATCAATCCTACTTGGCAGGGGAACTGGGCTACCTTCAGTGTCTCACTCATTGGGATATTGAAGTCAGACCATTCTGTGGCCTTTCAGCAGGCCCCTCAAAGGCAAACTGACTTCATTTGAACAATTACAATTTCCCATCATCTGTAGAATGTGTTTGGGTTGAGTACTTTTCCATATGCTGTTTGTGGGTGTTACACCCACAAAGGAAAATGGGAGTTTCAAAGGCAAGTGTTTGGGAGGTTGCAGAGCACAGAATTCAGCTTCTCTGAGCAGCCTGGGTTCAGACCCATTAATCATCATCTTTAAAGACACGACTCTCATCTTTGCTTTTTCTTACAGCCTGGAAGTCCCCAGGTGAGCCACCAGCACCCAGGGACTGGTCCTCAGAGATGCCACCTCTGTGTCTGCTCAGCAAGCTGATTTAGCAGTGTTTCCCAGGGAGAAGGAGCTGCAGGTTGAGAACACTCTGACCTGCACAGGCTGCCTCTGGCGGGTTGCAGGGTGCCACAGAAACAACGTGAGAACCATGGAGGGCAGCAGGGCTTGCTCCTGGATTCCTCCAACTTATAAATCAACTTGCATTTCATAGCTGCAATTCCACAGCCCTCACTAATGGCTGTACCCAGAGATTCCCTCACTTTCCAAACATGTACCCACACTCCTGATTTACACAGTTCTGTCCTTCCACTGCTGACTTTGGCAGCCTTCTCTCTGCTTCAACCACCAGTTGTGCATAGAAATTTTGCCTGACCTGCTTTTTAGCTGCAGCTCTCTCCAAATCTTGTGTATGATTCCCTGTTTTAAAGCTAGTTGGTTTTTCTGCTTCTCTACTGCAGCCCATCCTGTCAGGCTCTAATCTACATCCACAAAACTCTTTCCTAGCCTCTTTCTGAGCTACAAACCTGGCCATGTTCCCTTCTTGCTGTGACTAACTTTTCCCAAACCCCCTGACTCATGCTGCTCTCACTTATGCAACAGCTTAGTCTGTGAAGCTGCCTGTGTGTCACTGAGAAGTGCAGACATTCACGAGATGCTTTTCACCACTGCCTCAAACTGTGCAGACAACAGAGCAATCCACATCCATCCTCACCTAAAGGCACTTAGAGCCTGCCTCCTCCAGCTCATCACCTGCATGCTGTGCTGAGAGCTGATCAGCTCTGTTCCTGACTCACTCCAGGGTGTCTTCCCTCCTGTGACAAGTGCTCAGCTTCTTGCTGCTCACTGCCTCTCAACATCCTGCCAGTTATTGCAGCATCTTTGTGCTCTCCTCGTTTGTGTGTCTATTTATCTGCTCAAACACAATGTCTGTAGCAATCCTGTAAGCAGAATATTCCACCAGATCTGAAAGAGGGCTCTTAAAAAGACCTTATGGGATTCCAATTCTTACTTCTCCTCTCACTGGGCCGAAGCAACGAGCAGCTTCTGAGAGGTCCACACGAGCCTAAACCCAGCATGATCCCACCAGTGTCAGTGTGGCACTTGTCACTGCCTCCAGTGAAGCTCTTCTCCACGTGTTGGAATGTAAACAATGAATATTTGAGTTAATCTCTTAAAGTTTGACTTCTCATGTGAGACCAGCCAATGCCTTGCTCTGTTTTTCCAATGGATTCACCTGAACCCAAAAGAGTCTCCCATATGCTCAAGGTGTACAAGGATCTGCACCATCTGGTATCCCAGACAAGTTACTGAACTCCAAGATTCTGCAAGACCTTTCCCTTGGTGCCCACTCCACTCCACCAGCTTTCCTTGGTACCCCCTCCATCAGCTTTCCTTGGTGCCCACTCCAGGAGCTTTCCCGCTGCCTGTGAGGCATTTTGTGTTAGTCTTGTCCAGAAATAACCATCTGAAGATGCAATGCTTGAAGAAAGGAGACCATTCTAGCTCTTCCACGAGTATGGGCTGACTTTATTCTCCCAAATTCAGTATTCTGTCCCTTATTTACGTTCCTTATATTGTTCTTGCAGCCGGAGCCAAGCTCAGTGCTCCGTCGTTTCCTGGATCCTCCCTGATCCTTTCTTACACACAGAACAACATCAGCAACCTCCAAATTCCCTGGTTCCCTCCCTGGCCTTAGCGAGCTATCAACAATTTCTGTCAAAGGCTTTTCTATTTCCCTTGCTGCTTCCTTCCCCGTTTGTGCTGTTGTTCACCCGGGCTGGGTGCCCAGGCAGCTGTTAACCCGTTGGTGGCAAGCAGGCTCAGTGGGTACCCCGGGACACAGCCTGGGAGGAGAGCCTCACTCCTGTGCACTCCAGCAGTGCAGACACCACCCAGCAGTGGCTACAGCTCATAAAATCCCTCTTTATTGCTGCTTTTCCTTCCCCTTCTGAATTTTCCTCTCACCCTTTCATGTTAAGTACGTTGGCCCGACTGCCCCGGTAACAAGTTTTCACAGTTGAGCAAAGGTAACCTGCACAAATACTTGTTTGCACAGGAAAAGGAGATGTAAGAGCCAAGACCTACATTTAAGCAAATAGGTGAGGTGGAATGTTCAAAGTAATGAGGTTTTCATGAAACAGGGCATGGCTTATTTAGGTGTGCTGAAGCATTTCCCCTCTCAGGCTGAGAGCAAGTTCCTGCTAGACTGGGCTGCTAGTGCTGCTGGACACTGTGGCACAATAAATCAGAACTAATGTGCAGTGCTAAGGTAGGAATTGTACCCACACAAACACAATGCAGTGCAATGTAAAGTTGCTTGGTGATTTCTGTATTTGGCCTGCAGGAGTGTCAGCAAACACCCTGAGTTTGGGGAAATGCCCCAGCCACAGTGGCTGCATGGCTATGAAGGTGCAGGAAAAGCATCCTGCTGCTGCTAGCAGAGTTAACCAGGAGTAAAGCTGCAATAACCAAGGCTTTGTCACAATGATGTATTGTCTCTGGTATGTCCAGACCGAACTGACTTCTCCCATAGAAGAGCTACAGAGGAGTGAGCCATAGCTTTCAGCACCAGAACATCTCCCACATGTTTGTTTGGGAGTGGCAGGCAGCTGAAAGGGGCAAGAAATGAATGAAGCTTTGAAGGGAAGCATTGCTCCCTTCCTCCTGCAGCCTGCCTCCAGCTGGGATGCTGCTTCTGTCCAGCACAGGCTGTGCAGCCTGGCAGGGACACTGCAGAAGGACATGGGCTTCAGGGGGGGATTTTCCTCCCTTGGAAGGGGGAGATGCCATGCACAACTCAACGTGCTTTCTCTGGCCTGCATCTTCATGTAAGGCAGCAGCTGGAGGGCAGGGTTTGGTGCAGGGCAGGTGCTGCACTGGCACTGGTACCCACCCGTGGCTGGCCAGGGCATGGCAGGTTAACAAGCCTGCTGCTGTCACAGTGCCTTGCTCTGTGCTTTCTCCAGGCCCCACCACTACAAGCTTCTAGGAAGGTGTTCTGATAAAATAGATGATAAAAAACTGATAAAATAGATGCACTTCATTATCAGATTGCACCTGTAGTGAGCTAAATTAGCGATGTATGTAGCACAGTTCAAGTAATAATTAAAGTTACTATTGCATATAGAAGTGGAATGGCTAACATGACAACGTTATTCTGATCCAAGGCCACAGAGATCTGTTCCCAACAGGCATTTAACAACACATTTTCTATCCAATGTTGCTCCAACATTATTCCTAAAACACGAACAGGGGTGTTAATATACACTGTCTTTAGGTTTAAAGCTTCTCAAAGGGAAAAGAGCTTTGCTCCCCACAGCATTTACTATTAGTCCTCCTGCTCATCAAAAAGCAAAACTATTCCCTGTTTTTGATTGATCTATATGCATCTGGAATGTGTAGCTTTGGCCTGGTTTCTGCTGGGGCCATACCCAAAGCCATGTTTGCTTTCCAATAACTCAGTGCAATGTGTCTGTTAAGTGTCAGAGTGCCTCAGAATGCGAGGTGTCATAATGGCAAACTTCTTGATTTATGTTGCAATAGCTTATTTTTACTGTCAGGAGAGTATTTCCTGCTGTTGCTTTCTTGTGACTTTATGCTAGAGGTCTCACAACTTGTGCTTTTTGGTTCATGCCTGCCTAAGTGAGGATCACCCACCCATGATGACCAATACACTTGGACTCTGCTCAAAAACAACAAGGGTGGATGAAACTATTCCATTATTGCAGATGAAAGAGTTCTCCCCGACATCTGGCATCTCATCTTCAGCACTGATATGGAACACTTCCATAAATTCAGCTTAACATTGTTTTTGTGAGTGTTCCAAAGTATTTTTAACGTGAAGAAATGGCATGCAAATTAATTTCCTAACTGGAAGTAAATGTCCTCTTCATATTTCTAATGCACCCAGTTATTAAGAAGGGGGGAAAGAAGAAGATGTTCACTTGAAGCACCCTGGTTTGTTTACTTAAGTTAATGGAAAAGCAAGTCAATGTTTGATGTAAAGCTGCCCCCTTGCTTGAAAGAAAACCAAACAACTGGTTATGAATTATGAATATCTCCTAATAGTTTCCAGAATTATCTGAAGGATGTATTTTTTTTTTTTCTTAATTACATACACTTAAAAGTTCCAAGTTCCCTATTCATTTCCATTTTGTTTATTTCTCTCCTTGGAAACCTCATAAGTATTTTCCTTTAGCTAGGCTTGACTGAACTGAATATTACTGCTACAACCTGTAATATCAGGGAACAGCTCGTTGTGGGGTTTAATTAGGAAGTAGAATCACTCATTAAATCCTCACCAGCCTTTCTCCAGCACTTCCCCTGGCAGCTGCCTGGAAAGAACACACTTCAGGGCACCCTGCACAACCCACCCCCCAGCAGGGTGAGATCCACAGCCTGTGGGGCTTTGGTACTCAGGTAGCTCACTGTGCTGACTGAGGGATGTTAAGGTATGAGGGACCTAAGAGCTAAAACAAGGGATTGGAAATATTTGATATGAGAGCTATTTTTATCAATAAAATCTTCCTCTCCATCTTTTTTGAAGAGGATTTTTGTTAGGAAATACAACTGCAGTTCCCAAGCTGAGAACACTGCAGTTCAAGTGGAGTTCAATAGCAACTATCAGAAGAAGCCTTATCTAAATGATGATATTGTTTTGAGTACTAATCACCCTATCTGTTGGCAGTACCAACACACTGCAATCTCCACAGCTTCCTACGTAAATAAGCAGATTCCTGATGCTGTTCCAGCTTCAGAAATGCCTTTGAAGGCATTATTTAGTTATGAATTTTTGCTGCTTGGCTCTGTGATCCTTTCAGCGTGTTGCTGTGCATCTAAACCTCTTCATTCTCCACGTGCAGTTGGTGGGCACTGCTCTGTGCTTTGCCTGCTTGAAACTAAGAAAGGGCATGGTCACAGAAATCCCCTCCCACGCCTTCCACAACTTCTGAATGATAGAGAAATAACAGCAAATTATGGAAATAGTGCTCAAAAAAAAGAGACATCGGGTCCAAGATACACTCTGGGGATGGGAGGGGATTGTAAGAGCTGGAACAGAAAAACACAATGTTCAGGTTGCACAGTTCAAGTGAAGATTCCTGGGGCAGGATGAGGGTGACTGCTCTGAGCAGGTGGCAGTGCATGGCACTGATCTAACAACCAGCAGCAGCATCTCCCACTTCTTTGTTTGCATGCCTTGCCCTAACTGCTCACGTTAGCTGGCTCTACACTTGGACTTGAAAAAATCCCATTTTCTGTGTCATTCTTAACGTGAAGAGGGCTTCAAATGAAGTCGATCATTCTTTTTGCAAGGGAATATTTACAAGAGGTGAGGCCAGGCAGGATCCAATGAGAGGTGGAAGCACCAGGGAGAAAGAAATCTATTCTTTGAAGAAAAAAGGCAGTATGAATATGAAGGAAAATGACCACCAGAGTTGAACAGCTCTGTGATGAAGGAGGTGACAGAGCAGAGGCTGGAGGGTGGGAGAAGGCACAGGGGAGCCTCCCTGGGGTAGCTGCTCTCCCTCCCACAGCAGCATCTGAGACTCTGCTGTAGCTGGAGCCTGGCTGTGTGACTGCTCACATCACCAGGGCTTCCAGTGCTGGCTGGCACCTGCCAGCCTGTCCCTGGCACCCGGGGCAGACGGGGCCAGAGGGTGGCTGCCATAAGCTCAGGGTGTGCAGTCCTCTCAGCACTGTAAGCTGGAGTGGTGCTTGGGAAGTATTTGTTGTTCTTTCAAAAACATGACCAAAAAAAATCTGAAAACTGAAAATTATTATTATTTTTGGCCCCAAACGAAGACTTTTTCTGGGGTTTAGCCACACTTTTTTTTTTTTTTCCTGTGTTCGGGAACAAAAAAGACAGCAAAAAAAGAATTACTTTGTTCTTTCAATGAGCCAGTAATAAATAAAACCTAACGTTTTAGAAAACAGAAGTTTCCTTGGGAAGGGAGAGCTACTTTTTCTTCCAACAGGATTTTGCCTTAGCAGTGTGATGGAGTCCTCAGGCAATCAGAAGCAGCAAGTGGGACAGCTTTTCTGATGCTTGCCTTGCTGCCTGTTTGTCTTGGGGCTGCTTTCATTCCCGGCCTCTGGCTGGGAAGTGACACGGGTTTGCCTGAGAACAGATCCTGTGCTACCATAATCCTGGCACCTTCCCCTGACAATGGGATCTCTGCAGTGCTTCCAGCAGGAGTATTCCCAGAGCCTGCTAGCAGCAACCTGCTCTGCTCTGCCCGAGCATGTGATTGGCCTTTTTTGTCTCTTATTTTGTTTCTTTTTTCTTTTAATACCTTGTGATCTTCGCAGTCTTCTGGCACGGCTTAAAAGGTTAGCTTGGGAAGGGAGTGGCTATCATTTGTTTAGAAAATAAATAGAAAAAAGCAGGCCAAATACCAGTAAAGTTCCAGTTTTAAAGCACTGAGGAAAGGCAGAGCACTGGTGCTGGAGAAGGTCCCACCAGCAGAGAAGAGATGCACTTACTGGTGTGCAGGCTGCAGCTGGGACCCCTGCCTGGCACACCTCAGCCCATTTGCCATGGGCACTGGTTCCAGTGCTGCTTTGACAAGATCCATGGTTTACTGGCCAGTGTCCACAGGGGATGCAGCAAGAGTGTCAACCCATCCAGAGAGGATCCAGGACCTCTCAACCCTCCACTGCTCTGCCTCCCCTTTAACTCTCCCACTCTTCTTTTCCCCCTTTTTCCTTTCCCACTCCTCTGGGTTCTGCCCTCCTACTAATTCTTCAGGGCAGAGTGCACCTCTGAGAAGAGCTGGTGGCATCCTACTGGTGTTAGTTATGGATCCTAACTGCCTTACCCCACAGCCCTTTGCTGCTCCCAGCACTTAGCATTTCCTAAAATAATAAATAGCATTTCCTATTTATAATGTGTATTTTAGTTTACCTCTGAGGGAAAGACTTCTGCTTGATACCACCTCAGCCAAATGGAACCTGCAGAGAAGCGAGGCCAAGGGACTGCACAAAAGCTGCCTGGGCTCTGAGTTGTTCCAGTGGGTGCATGGCAGGGCATGTCAGCTGCCAGTAGAAACAGCCTCAGACCCAGCCCTGTGCTAGTCTGGGGATCTCAAGATGTGCAGAACACAGGAGAGAGCTGGAGAGAAGCCCCCTGTGAGAACACCAGCCCCTGCAAGGTGCCGTGGAGGGACAAGAAGCTCCTCTGACCCCTTCTGCTCCCTGCAAGTGGTGACATTCCTGAAAGAGCAGTTTGCAAACAAATTAAAGAAGGCTGTTGCTTTTGAAACTGCCTGTAGCTGTGGCCAGGGCCAGAACACTGAGTAGGCAGCACAGCCAAGGCCATTGAGGAATTAACCCCTGCACCCTCCAAGGGCTGCAGTGCTGAGCCCACTGTGCATGCAGATCTGGCTCCAGGAGGAAAGATGGGTGGGAAGCTTTAGCTGTCCTTCCTGGAAAGGCAGCAGCTCTGAGGGTGCCCAAGGTAGATCTGCAGCCTGCAGAGTCTGATTCCAACCTGATCCAGGCTTTCCCTGACCACTGCAGAGGTTAAGCAATGAGCATGAGCCTAGAGGGGAACATAAGGGCCTCAGATGCTGCTGAATCCAGGCCAATAGTGGTTGGTCAAAGTGAATTTTTCTCATAAATTCTTGCAGGATGGGAAAAGAGATTTCTCAATTTAGAGTCCCATCAAAGCTATAGAAAAAAGCTGTCAATCACAGCTGGGTTCTCTAGATGCCTTGCTGCCTCAAATGCCTTCCAGATGGACTCAATTCCAGCACGAGGGATCGTCCACTTGGCTTTGCAGCTCGGGGAAGGTCCATGCCATGCTGCTGCATCTGCTCTCTGCTGCCTCTCCCTTCGTGAACTGCTAGCTGCCAGTAACTGATGATGCAAGAGGTGAACTGACAGAAGATTAATCTAGGGGAGACTCATTATGTCAAAGTAATTAATGCCAAGAGCAAAGAATGGGATGAAAAGGTAAAGCAAGGAGATTTGTAGCAGCATTAGTGAGATGGGCTGTTTATAGTGGAGGAAAAGTAAATATCTACAAGCACATGAATGTCTTACCAATCAGCTAAGAGGGAGCATTGCTTAAAATTCTGAAAATGATTTAAATGAAGTTTTTTGATTCTTTTACCAATCCTGATATCATTTCTGCTACTATGATGATTTTTGTTAGCTTGAATAACCACTGTTTGCAGCATTAAGCTTTCTGAACCTCAAATGTACTGTGTAAGCTGAAGTGTCCTAACAAGGTACCTGTGTCTGTCTGTGCTGGTAGGTTCCAGAAGCCCTCTGTGATGGAAAAGGATCCCCCTGTTCTGCTGATGCACAGGCTGGACTGAAAGATGGGGCTGCTGTCAGCAGGCTGCAGGCTTCAGGAGCAGAGAGTGGAGGAGCTCAAAGGGCAGCAAGAACCACTCTGGTAGGTAAAGGCTTCTGTGTCCTGTAGAGCTTAAAAGCTTTTGCAAAGAGATTTCCAGAGAGGGACACTGAAGAGGAGGTTTTTAAATGTATTGTAAACATCTAGGCTGGGTAGCCAGAGTGGTATCTGAACTCATGTAGGGCCCTAGGCTACTGGCATGCTGTGGAGACCCATGGACAGGGAAGAGATGGATGGGAAAGACAAGAATTAAAATGCCCCAGATGATAAGAACACAGGATCAGCTGAGCTGAATTCAAACTGAGAAATGACAACAAAGTCATGTGTGCTTTGTATCCCATGATTTTCAGCTGCTGGGAAGGGTTCTGTGTGCTTTAGGATCAAGTCCAAATGCTTTTGAAGGAGCTAGGTCTTGCTTTCAATGAAAGGAAAACAAAAAGGAAGCAAAGCATAACAGATAAGTAATGACTGAATACATATTAAACCCAGAATCTTTTCAGAGCAGAAAACAATGATCTCTTATCTACAGAACATTCAGTCAATAAGTTAATTCTTCATATTGACCTGCAGCTCTTGGGCCTGATTTATTACTACTCTTGTTTGTGCAGTGATTTTTATTTACCTCAGAAGGCTTTATACTTATTACATGTGCCTGCCCTGAATGGCCAGCAGCAGACAGGAGAACCTGCTGAGGCAGAGAATGAATGTGAGAAGTTCATGACCACACAGCCACTGTCACCCTGTCCCTCTCTGGGAGTGTCTGCTGCATCCCTCTGCTCCTCACAGTGAAGAGCAGGGGTCTGAGCACCCCAGGCCAGCTGCTGGGAGGGGTGTTAGAGAGGACACCGAGGGGGGTTGTTTTAGCCCAAGCCAGGCAGCAGTTCCTACACAAGTGGCATCAAGTGTCTAGTTAGTGACAGTGCTTTCTCATCTGGCACTGGGAACTGAGTGCAATCAATCCTAGCTGGAGTCACCACACATAACACACTGTGAAGAATCTGGTTTCCTGAGGGAGCAGCTTTATTTCATTAACATTGTGAAACTCACGTTGGGATGTTGCTAATTGGATAGTAATTTATCCAGGATCACAGTGTGAAGTGCTGTTTCCAGTCAGTTTTTGGCACTGGCTGCCAGCTTAGGTCAAGAAAAGAGGAGCAGAGAGACAGGAGTGCCTGTGTCAGCAGAGAGCCCTGAGGTCCTGCTCACCTGGACTGCTGGGTGCTGTGTCAGTGCACTCTATTAACCCTTTCTACCTGCCTTTTCCCCTGACTCTACAGCTAGTGTTCCTCAGGCTTATTGAGTCAAGTGAGGTTTCTGATTAAAACATCTATGGAGACTGATGCAACCTAAGCATCAAACTAAATAAATTCAGGACAGCTGTGAACTGAGAGTGGAAAAAAAAAAAACCTGTAAGGCAGCCATTTGGTGATTCCTGAGATAAATTGTGAAATTAGTGCTAAGAATAGTTAACAATGGGACATAAGCATTTAATTTTTCAAATTAAGGACAAATGATAGGAATGGAAAAACCTGCATATGATGATTCCAGCTTTTCAGGGCTGTTGTCTGCCCAGCCCAGTTGCATCCCAACGGGACAGTAATGCTGTCTCTGCCTTGAGCTTGTGTGACAGCTCCACAGCTCCCTGCATCAGGCTGCACTGTGGCTGCTTGGTGCTCTGCTCTGCAGAGGGGCTTGGGCTGCCTCTGCAGATCCATGGCTGTCCCACCTGGGATGGCACAGCCAGATTAGCAAAAGGCAACACAGAAATGTTAGTTTTTAGAGCTTTTTTCCATATCTTTAGATGCTGAGGATCATTCTTTCTGGCTCAGCCCCCCCCCATGGCCATTCAGCCTGTGCAAATCCCAGTTGGTCCCTTTGGTCTCTTTAACATGTAGCTTTCAGCCTACTGATCATAGCTGTCATAGGAGTGACTCCACCCTGAGGACCAGCTCTGGTCACAGCTGAGGCATGTGTGTGGAGCCCCCAGGGCTCCCCTGCAGCCCTCAGCCAGGAGCTGCTGAGGCCAGTTCTTGGCGAGGCTGGACATGACAGATACTAAACAACTGAATGCAAAGGATGATATAAGCTGCTGCTGCTGCTGCTGCTGCTGCCTGTGTCCCAGATACACCACCAAACACAGCAACAGCCCTCTGGAAACGGGGTGCTGGGTGAGGTGTGCAGTGTGTCACTCTACACGTGCACACTGTCCAGCACTGGAGCCCAGGTGAGGCCCAGGAAAGCTGTGGCAACACAAAATAATGTCACTGAGTCTCAGCAGAATGTGCTTTTACTCACATTCCTGTGGTGATACCTGATTTCTCTTTGATATAGAGATGCTTGCAATTGCAACAGATCAGGTTGTTAATGCACTGCTGTGTCAGTTACAGACACTTCTGCATGGATTTCCCAGTGGTTTTAATTTTCAACAAAACCATACCTGCTGGCACTCTAGAATGTGTGACCTCAAGCTGCTGCTGCTGCTGGCACTGAGATACTGCCCCTCTGGTGTCCACCAGCCTGAGTGATGGAAGCTTTGGGGCATTTATGCTCAGCCACAGGCAGCAGGCAGCAGTGCAGGGATGGAACTGTAGCCAGCAGTGGGTTTGCAGGGTGGGCAGTGTGAGGATTCTGCCAGTCTACCTTCCAACAATTCACCCCATCCTGACATTCTTCAGTTAGTAAAGACTGCCTGAAGCACAGGACTGAGGTTCACTGTAGCAGCTCTTTCTTAGATCCTGCTCTCCCTGTGTCAAATACTCTCTGAGGCTGCTGGGCTCACTCACAGCCCACAGCAGTGAGCCCAGGACACGACTCCTTTGCTGATGCCCTCTGACTGTGCCCTCTGACTGTACCCCCTGCTACACCACCATTACATTTTTCCATGCTCATTTTGCATTTTGCCACGCTCATCTCCTGTCTCTGTTGTCCAGATCTCTCCTCATCCCCTAGCTGGTGCTTTCTCCTGCTGAGAGCTGCTCCCAGCCTGCAGTGTTCCCTCTGACACGGGCTGAAAGCACTGCCACTCTTGGTGTGAGCTGCCTGACAGGCAACAAACCCAGCAAGTGAACAGTGTGTGCATCACAACCAGCCCCTTGCCTAGCTCCAGCTCCTCTGCTAGCTGGGGAATCCCCCAGGAAGCTTTCAGGAGGGTGGAGAAAGCAGAGACAAGATCAGGACTAGTGCTCCACAGCCTGTGCTGAGGAGAAGAGGCTGATGGTGTCCGAGGGTGTTGCTGGGTGGATCTCCTTGGCTAGTTGCTGGTTTTGGCTCTATGACATGGCTGTGCTTTCCATTTATTTCAAAGGTGCCTGGAGCCTTATAAATCTGCATCCCTAGTAAAGGAGAGATTCTCTTAGCCCTGAGTGCAGAAACTGGGGTGTAATCGTAATGGAGAGAACATTTGGAATTAAATACATCATGAGGCAACCTCTCCATAACAATACCCTCTAGCAGTGGAGAGTTTTCCCTTTTATAGGTGCACAGAGCCACAGTTTCTGATAGAGGAATACTTCATCTTGGAATGCAAAAAAAACCAGATCCCTGCCCAGAACCATCATTTTCCACTTGCTGAGTAACAGAGGCAGATTTACTAACACATTTTCTGCAGGGTTTAAGCCATGGCCAAAGTGTTTTCTCTGGGAAAAACAGGTGTTTTCTCCTTTGCAGAGCATGACCTGCACCAGGAGGAGCTCTCCCAGCTCAGGGGTCTCTGAGCTGCTGTCCTGCTCCTGCACACCCCAGCAGCACAGACAGGAGCTCTAGCATGGGCTTGACTTCAACCCATCACTTCTATGTGCTCGTGTAGAGCCTTCTGCACTAGGTAGATATACTGGCCAGCAAGGGTCAGCAAGCTCTTAGGGTGTCACAACCATCCTCAACTTCTTTCCTGCTCAAGTAACACACGAGGAGGGAGGTGGAAAGAAAATATCTCGACCTTCAAATGAAGCCAGATCAGTCTGAGGAAGAGTTCAGAGTAAATACAAGCAGGATGACTTCAAACAATGTGTTTTTGCTTCACCCCTGGGAAATGGGACCGACTTTGGGATTCTGGACACTTCCCAGACTTAAGTCTCCAAGAAATTCTGGAAGGAATAAGGTTAAGGTGTCTCCCACAGCCAGTGGGTGCTCCAGTGCACTGCTTATTTCTGATGTGACTGCACAAACTGCAGCCCTGCCTGTGGAATCTACTGCTTCTGACTAGCCCTGACAGTGGCAAGGCAACACCATTTCTTGTGTTTTTATCACCTAAAAGCCCTTCAGAACACATTCAGCTACTAAGAAACTGCTTTGGATGCTACAAGATAAAGGAGTACAAGTAAGATCTGGTGACACAAACAGTTCCAAAATGGATGGAGAACTCAGAAACTGGTTTTCCACATCTCTCTTGAAATGATGCTGTCTTCACTCTGAACCTTCTCCAAACACTGAACTGTATTTGTGTCTTTAATTCCATCTCTTCTCTGAAGCAGCCCAGATACCCAGAATTCTCCATGGAGTGGGACAAGACAAAAATTGCTTTTGCCATCTTGCTGATCAGGAGACTTTCAGTTCTATCAGCTAGGCCAACTAAAATCACACTTCAGCTTCTGCTCACTTTGCCATCTTTCACCCCTTGTCTCTGTGCAAATCTGTTGAAACCATGCTGAAAATGGTTAGCTGTCAGAAGTTAAAGCTAAAAGAGATGCAGCAATTGACTGTCCATATTACTGTTGTTCTGCTGTCATGGTATTTTTTCATCCTATAAGGTGTCTTAGTTTTTTTCCCCCTGGATTACTTTAACTCTTGTGAATTTTAATTCTTGAAAAAGAATGAAAACTTCAAATTCTTTGTATAAACACCAGTTTTACCTCAGCAATCTGACTGTAACTTGATGCAAGTTACAGCTGGCAGTGGAATTTAGGTGTCAATAGTATCAGAGTAGGTGAGATGATTTACTCAGGCATGTAGCCATCCCTGCTCATCACCATTACCCTTGACCAAACAAGAACTATTTTTACTGCCTCCTCAAAACTACTGCTCTGACACAGTAAGAAATGAAAATAGGAAAGCCATGGGAAAAAAATCCCAACCAACCAAAAACCAAACCAAGCAACTCCCCACCTTCTACCTGCAGAGCAGTGATGGGGTTCTTGTTAGAGGTTCTGGTGACAGGAACAGCTAAAATCCTGAAAAATCCTAAAATCCTGAGTATCTAGCTCTAAAAAGCAGAAGGAAGAGACTGGGACACATTTTGCCAGAACAGGTCTCAGTCAGTTCTGAGCCTCAAGGACTTTTTCTTACCCTGTAGCTTACAAAAGTGTGTAGATGTTGTTTCCTTAGGAACTTTTCTCAGCTCCAAAGCTACAGGTTTTAGAGTATAATTGCACATATCAAAGATGAGACATTTCTCCACTATACTTACTCTAGAACCAACTTCTAATGTGGTTTCACAGCAACAAATAGAACACAAATGTGCATGAGCACGAGGTATTTTATAGCAGCTACATGTGTGCTAAATTACTTCATAGCTCTGTCATTTGCAAATCCCTCTAATATGTTTAGTAAAGATAAAATGCAAATGGAAGAAGGTACAAGTGGGATTCTTGTTCAACTAGTATGTTCTTTCAGGTTACATTTTGCTGTATATTGAATTATGAGCTTTCAAGCTTGTAGATAAAAATTTTTGAGCCTTATGACAGTTATGGGGCAAACTTTGTTTTGCTAGGAGTCCTTCAGCTGAAAGGATGCTCAGGTCTTGTGTCAGCTATCACAGAACATGTATAAATTATGACAGTCTAGAAAAAGTAATGCAGAAAGCATCACAGGGCAAAAATGACAATAAATATGATTTTTTAAATATGAGAGGCAAGGAAGAAACAGCAGCTATCATCTTCCTTTGCCAGCAGGAAAGAGAAATTAAGAGAATCACTTGGAAAGAGAATAAAATAAAGAACAGTTCTGACCTTCCTCTCTTGAACCAGTTTTTCCCTTTGCTAAGTCAGTGTCCTGTCACTAACTGGAGAGGCTCAGCAAATGCCTTGGACCTTTAAATACCATGAGTCTGTAATGCTGAGATCTCTGGAAATGATGCAGGGCTAGAAAAGGAAACTAACCCAAACTTCAACAATAAAACCAGACACAGAAGAGCATTTTTGTAACATACGCAGGAATTTGAAGCAGGAATCTGACTGAAAACAGAAAAAAAGTGTTGGCTGAGAGAAAACTCCTCTGAGCAAACAACTGGAGAAAGGAGGAACACACCTCTAAGCCCATAATGCACAATTAAAACCTGACACAGCCCAGGGTGCAGTAACTGCTCCAAGCAAACCCAAGGACAACACTGCTGCAGCTCTGTCTTGGGGGAGACAGAATCCACCCAGAGTGGCAACAGAGCACTGGAAATCACCCAGCAGGGTGTGAAAGCAGCTGCCAGGGTGCCCTCACCTCTCTGTGCCACTGCAGTGCAGCAGGCCATGGTTCACTGACAGCAGGGAGCAGGAGCCAGCCTGTGGGTTGTGCTCTCAGGTGCCACTGGATGCAGCAGAATCCTTGGAGAGCCTTCTGACTTCTAGGGTGCTTGCAACAGACACAGGGAAATCCTTGAGTCGGTAACTGCCCTTTCCTAAGGTGCCCTGGGCCGCCCAGTGGGGATCAGGACAAGCACCTCTGCTGTCTGCTGACTCCCTTCTGAGCAAGACCTCCAGCCCAGGAGGAGGACAGATGGCTGCAGGGCCGTGTGCCTTCCCAGAACCTTTGCTGTGCCTTGTCTGTCAGACCATGATCCTGTGCAGAGCTGCTGAGCACCCAGGATCTCCATCAGCAGGGCAGAGCTGGCAGCAGCACGGGCACCGTGGCTGCTGGATGAGCCCACTCTGCTGAAGGAAGAAGCCACGAGACCTGATAATGAGTTTACTTCAACTTGAAGCCTGGTGCCTGCCTGCCTGATCCCAGCTGGGGAAGCTTGCCCAAGCCTGGCTCTGGACCACAGCACACCCAGCCCGGGCCTGCAGGGCTCAGCACCCCGGACCAGCAGCCAGCAGAGGGGAGGGAGGAAAGCAGCTGCTGGTGTTGGTGCTGGGGATGGATGTGCTCAGAGAGATGGACAGACAGCACACACAGCATCTCTGCAAGGTCCCCACACGATGCTCACAGCTGTGCTAACAGCCCAGGTGGGAAGATGATTCAGAGTGGCCAAATCTTGAAAATGCCCCAAAACAGGCCCTCAAAACAAGATGTTTTTTTGTGAGCTCCCCTCTGGCCCCTCAGGCTACTACAGAGATGCTCCAGCCAGGGCTGTGTGCAGCACAGTGCAGCAGTTCACACATTAACAGCTTGAACAATGCCTCAGGATGGGCTGGTGAAAGATCAGCTGGGGCTGATGCACCCAAACCTAGAAACCCACTGGCCTGTGTGAACCCTGGGGACACAGAGCTGTGAGAACGTCAGCTCCCAGCCTTCTGGGGGTCTCCCAGATCTAACACACTCCTGCAGCAACATCCTTACAGCTTCTCCAAGGGATCAGTGACTGCCTGAGGGTGGCTGCTGCTCCACTTGCCAAAGCCCTGCAACACGTGGACATGGGAACTGTGCCTCCTCCCAGGAGGTGTGTTTCTGAGTCCTGGAGCCTGAGTGTTCCCCAGTGCTTGTGGCCCATGAGCAGCACTCCTGCTGGGCATTCCAGCTCCAGTCTCAGCTGACCAGGAGCTGGTTTGCAGCTTCCAAGACCACTTAGTGAGGCAAATCAAAGCTCATTAAGCAGAGCTCATTAGGAGGTGCCTGTCAGAGGAGCAGGCTGCAGCCCAGCCAAAATGTCACTGCAGAGCATGGTGCCTGAGGCCCAGCCTGGCTGCCCACCCTGAACTGGCTCTGCAGTGCTGACTGCCCCTGCCTGGGACAGTTCTCACCTCCTTTACCTGCTCCTTGCACATCCCTGACCTGCATTTGTCTGCACTGAGCTGATTTGTGAGGCAGAAGCCTACACTGAGTATGTTAAACACTGAGACATAACAAAAAACCCCAACCCCAGTGAAGAGATCCCTAAAATGTTTGTGCAGGGGAAAGATAACCACAGAACAGAGAAAAGGTAACTACTTTCCTCCTGCCACAGAAAAGGAAAAAGCAGCAGCCCACATCCCCCATCTAGGCAGAACTATCTGGAAATCTTCCCTCTGAGGTGGCACTGATATCTTCTTATTGCCATCTGTCTCCCCCCTGTGTTTTACACTCACAGCAGCATGAAGGGTTAGAAAGAGACTGGAGAAACATAGGAAGTTAATTGAGGAACAAAAACATGTTGCTTACTGGACTGCATGTATTGCCAGCATTGGTAGGAAGGCAAGAAAAACAAGTTCATTTCCCAACTCAAGTTTACAGGTTATTTGGTAGCTTCCCCCCCTTCTCATTCAGCTGTCATTAACACTGTAGGAAAAGCCTGTAGTTTCTTGCAGACTAGTTTTGACAAAATTGAATTAATTGGGTGATTTGCCTTCAGTAGGAGCAGACTCAAACTGCAGAGAGCCCCACAGCACAGCAGAAACACCATTCAGCCCTGTATGCAGGCAGCACAGCTCAGCTCTTTATGGTTGGGGGTTTTTTAATCAGGCAAAAAGTGTCTGTCAGTATTAGCTAACTTGCTTAAAAATATGTGTTCCTCTGTTTTAGCTTCCCCCAATTTGAGTGGTAGTCTCCCAGTGACAGGGCAGGACACCTGAATGGCTCCTGAAGTGCTGGCAGGTGCCAGGCCCAGGAATCTACCTTGGGGAACCTCCCCAGCAGCCCCCAGTTAAAGGCAAGAGTGGCAGGAAAGCTGAAGTGGGAGCTGACTACAGAGAGAGGGGGGATCAGGCAAAGTCCTAAACTCAGAATAAGAGACCAAGTGTTTCACAGAACTCAGTGCTCTGTACATATTCTAGATGAGAGATCTTCCTCCAGAATCACCTTTCCTCACCCCTTCTGGGGGATCCTGGCACTTTGTGCTCAGCTGCAGTGTTTTCAGACTATCCCAGGAAACTTTTCTCCACACACTTCTCAGATCAGCACAGTTACAGGGGAATCTGCTTGGGCTCAGGAGTAGTGATATAAGATGATGGCTCTCCTAGGACCCTGCAGACCCTGGCAGGGTTGTGCCAGGCAGGGGGCTGTGCTCTCAGGCTGCCAGCTGGGCTCTAACAGCAGCACAGTGGGCAGAAAGCTCTCACTGGTGACTATCCCAGTGTCATTCTCTTCAGAGCAGCAGGGAGGGGAGTGTGCAGTGTCTGCAAGCCAGGCACAAGGCCACGTCCTGGCAGGTTAAGGAGCTCAGGGGATCCTGTACCTCTGAGTGTTTCCCAGTGCTGTCAACAGGCAGAGGGCCTGGCCCTGCTGGGTCCTGCTTCCCCCAGGGCTGCAGCTCAGCACCTCAGAGGCCAGCAGGACATTTGTTCCTGTTTATTCCAAGCAAAAAAGCAGCACAAGTGTGTTTGGCCTCTCCCACCCCCACAATTCCGTGTGTAAAAAGGGAGTGGACACTTGCATTGAATCAGAAGGCCCCTCTTGCTCTAGTATGATGTCAGTAGTAACATGCTCTGAGGAGCAGTATTGTTGTAAGCAGAGGTCTCCACACTTTCACATTGGTTATAAAATACTTAGTGCTGCTGGACTGGAAGGAAAATGTCATACATCTGCAAACAATTAGAAGGAGCTGGACTTCATATTTGATTTACTAAACAATAAAACAAGCTTAAGTGTGACTATATGTGTAAGTAACACTCCCTAGGAGCCTCAAGCAGTTATCGTAGCTAAGTCTTTTAACCATAATTAAATAAATCCACAGTGGGCCCATTGCTGATCAAGATTATCTTTTATAAGATATTTTCAGCAGTGAAAAGCATGAAGATCATGAAGTTGAATGCAAGCTCTAAGTGCTCCAAGAGTATTTTATCCCTTCTTTCAAGCACACTGTCCACTACCCTCTTCCCATCTGGAATTCATTCAGTACAATACATTTCAGCTTTTAAAGGCTGATATTTCCATGCTTTCTGCATCTAGATTGAAATTTTGGCACGAGGAAATAAGTAGCAAAACTCTGATTCAGGCAAACCCAAGATTTCACCCTAGTCCTGTGCCTGCTAGTTACAGAGTCCCGGTACCAGAACAACAGTTAGTTGTTACCAACCAGCCAAAGATCACTGAATTCACTGTAAATATTTAGTTGCAGGATTTAGGAAGCCAGCTGTGTCACCACCACTCATCTCAACAGAACACAAACCTCAACCAGTTGTCAGCCTCCAAGTTAACCCTCTCAACCTCTGCTTGGTGGTACTACACTGACAGCTGAGCTACTGTTAAATTCTCCCTCATTTACACACCTGAAGAAGTTGGGAAACTTGTCAGCATTGCTTGCATTGTTTGCCAAACACAAAAGCTAAAGCTGAAGAAGGTGACTGCAAGTCAGCACTGAGAAGGAGTGCCAGCCCCACCTGAAGGAGGGAGGGCTGAATCCAACACAGTCTGATATTTGCTCCTGGTTCTACGGCTCCTTTTCTAAGTTAAGCAAAGGGAAAAAGCAATTTGGCATCCCTGGCATGGGTTTTTCTCCTGATAAACCTCAGTGGACACTGTGGGTTAAGGGGAGCATGGTATTGACCTCCTGTGGTAGGTTCTTTACTTGAATTGGTGACAGAAATGCTGAACATTAGCAGATAGGCCAGAAATGCAATTCTGAGGCTTTGCCTACAAAAATAACTTATCTGTGCTCTACAATGATCACTGTGCCTCAGAATGACAGGGAATGTGCTTCCCAGTGCTAGCTAACACTGTACACACCAGGGCCAGGGAAGGAGCTACCACTGTGCACTGCAGGCCCCCCAGTACTGCTTTACATGATGACACTGCTGTGGGCCACAGTGGAAAAGATGAGTGGGGTGCAGCTCTGCCCTCTGCGTGCACAGGCACCCCGCTGGCCTGCTGGCAACACAGGTCATGTGCATGGGAGAAGAGGTTTTTATGAACGAGCACAGAATAGCAGGGGAAATGTTTGTTACTGCAGCAAGTACAAGAGTAAACTATTTATATAAAATACCAAATGAAACAGGCTTAGTTTACAATATTGCTTGCTCGGTTCCCAAAGCACACAGCCATCACTGCCAATTCCCTGGGAATCTTGGCACTGCGTGGGGTGTGGACACTGGGGACAGCTCTTCATGGCCAGTTTCAGGCTGGCTGGGCTGGACTGGCAGGGCTGCCTAGAGCTCAGAAGGGCACAAGCTGTTTGGTTCTTGCTAGAGGAATCTTCCTCACGCATAGTGCACCCACTGCTTTCTTCTGCGTGGTCTGAGCAAGAGTTCACCTGGTGGTGATTTTTCTGTTTCATTCAGCATTCTCTTACTGCAAACCAGATTGGTTTGGAATGCTGTAGCAATGGCCTGTATGGCTTTGCTGTTCTCAAAGCCCTGCCTCTCCTGGGCTCGCTTAACACGAGACAAAACGTTTGACTCAAGTTGCTTCCTTGCATTAATGTTTTTCCTTGAGGATCTACAGACACCAGAAATAGCTCTGCCCATCAGGTTAAAACAGAGGAACGGGCTGTACAGCTGCACCAAGCATTGGGCTCTGTCCTCATACAACAGCACCATGAGCATGTTTATTGACCCGCCCAAAATGCAACACCTGCAGTGGCACGGCGCAGCACTGCCCTGGCACGGGCAGGACTCAGAGGCCGCTGTGGGCCAGGCCTCAGCCCGGCCACCGCAACATGGGCAGGAGTCAGAGGCTGCCATGGGCCAGGCCTCAGCCCGGCCACCCTGGAACGGGCAGGAGTCAGAGGCCACCATGGGCCAGGCCTCAGCCTGACCACCCTAGGAGGCCACCGTGGGCCAGGCCTCACCCCACCACCCCAACACAGGCAAGAGTCAGAGGCTGCCATGGGCCAGGCTTCAGCCCGGCCACCCTGGCACAGGCAGGACTCAGAGGCTGCCGTGGGCCAGGCCTCAGCCTGGCCACCCTGGCACAGGCAGGAGTCAGAGGGCTGCCGTGGGCCAGGCCTCAGCCTGACCACCCTAGGAAGCCACCGTGGGCCAGGCCTCGGCCCGGCCGCCCCAGCAGAGGTGGGAGGCCGCCATGGGCCAGGCCTCATCCCCCCCACCCCAACACAGACAGGAGTCAGAGGCTGCCGTGGGCCAGGCCTCAGCCCGGCCACCCTGGAACGGGCAGGAGGCCGCCATGGGCGAAGCCTCGGCCCGTCCACCCCGTGGCCCAGCAGGGGCAGAGGTCGGAGGCCGCCCGGCGCCGCGGCTCGCTTACCTTGGCACACGTTGTGGTCGCTCTGCTCGTACCCAGCGGCGCACTGGATTTGGTGCGTGGGGTTTGGGGGGGCACGCTGGGGGTCGGCCGGGGTCCGCCGAATGACGTTGTTGCGGCCGCTGGCGGACTCGGCCGCCGCCTCCTCTCGCTCATTTACAATAATTTGCGCTGTTCTGGGTAGACAGAGGTATCCTCCATAGTGGTTAACACATTTCATCCCACCTTTACATGCATCTGGGACTATTTCACATTCATCAATATCTGTGGTTAGCAACAACACAAGTCATGCTTTTAACAGTCGAGCCTTCTGCACCAGCCACCAACACAAAGAACACAATGAACACACAGCCCCGGGACAGGGAGGGGCAGTGACATTAACGCTGTACCAACGGCAGGGCTGGCTGGCCAAGTGATTTACTGTACCTTTGCACCGCTGCCTAACGGGGTCCCACTCGTAGCCGTCTGTGCATTGCTGTGGAGAAGAAAAGAGTGGAAATCAGGCTGCTCGGCACTCCGGTTTGGAAAAATGATCAGGGTTGTTCCAATGAACTCAGAGTGTGAGCGAGGGGAACGCCAGGTCTGCGAGCCCCGAGAGCTAGGGTGGCTGCTGGAACAGCACTGCTGTGCAGGAACAGGGACATGTGGCTACACGGCCTCCATCTCGGGAAGGGAGTGTTTGTTGTGAGCAGGCTGGGGAACCAAGTGAGACCACCATCACTTTCCCCCTGCCTTGTTCCTGCTTTACAGTCTTTGGCTGAATCCTGCAGCAGATGAACCTTTGGACTGCCCCAGCTGAGCAGCATGGAAAACTTCTGACGGAAAACAAGCGAGTTGTTCTGAATTTGGCTCTTGTTCAGGGTCTTCCAGCAGGTGAACACCTTTCACCCCAGCTTGCCGGGGGGACCAGTGGGCCTCTACCCCCTGGACTTCAACCTCTGTCCCCCCAGCACTCAAGGGATGGGGAAGGATCCCACAGCAGATGGGAATTCATTCACATACTTTGTAACCACACGACTCCCAAACTGCAGTCCGGGAAGAACAATTTACATCGTGGGATGTACAATAAGTGGTTAGAGTTTATATCAGTGGGACTACTCATGTAAATAAAACACTGCAAAATTCAAACAAGGCTGTGCTCCACAGCTACTCACAGCACTGCAGAGCCCAGGGAGAATTTCAATAGCCTGCCCTGCAGCTAGGTAGGCATCTTCATCATTGCTCTGCCCCAGAACATCCCAGCTGTCTGCAGGGCAGTAATGTTAATCACAGGGCACAGTGCCAAGAGCTGATTAGCACAGCATCACAGTGCTACCAACTGCCCGTGTCAGATCAGTGACTCAACTGAGCTGTGCTATATAGGTGCATATGCATCCTGTGCTGCTTAGGGGGATGGTTTTAATGGCCCTCTAGAAAAAATTAATTGAGCTGGCCAACGTAATTAGTCATGGTCAAGCAAGTTAAATCTGGTGGCAACTCCTCTATTGCAGAGGAACTGTACAAATGCCAATTTTGACCTTCCAGCGCTGAGATCCACTCGTTCCATCTGCTAGGTAACCTCAGGGTATTTTGAGGAACTGGTTACCAACAGACACTGAGTCAGCTGTAGAATAAAACCACCTTTTCTTTCTCCACTTGCAGGTGATGCCAGTGCTCTGCCAAACGTGGGGGCGAGTCGCAGCTTTGGGGACTTTTTCTTCCAAGGGGTAAGTGGACAGCAAAGTGATTACAATTCCCAACCTCTAAAGGAATGACTACATGCTGAGTTGACAACACACAAGTGACTGTAGCTATGAAAATGCAGACCCAAAGGAAAACAGTGAATTCAGGCACTTACTGAATCACCCAGTTCCTGTTAATGCACAACAGAGTACTGTCCATTGAACCGTAAGGAGCCAAGTCCATCTATTCCTGCAGCTGAAGGGGCTTGCACAATAGAAAAGGATTTGGCCCCAAATGAATGCAATGTGCACATCAGGAACAGTAGCATCCTAAGAGTAAAACCTCAAAAAGCTACATTTGCTGTTAAGTACTTATTCATGATTAGAGTCCAATGATCACCAAAATCCCTAAATGCTAAGACCTCTTTGAAAATGGAGTACAGGAACCCAAGTCATGCATCCATGCTAGAAATCTTCCATTGGGATAGACAAAACTAGGCAGGCTTACCAGAAAAAGCTGCCTAATTTTGTAAAAACAGCATGTAATTAATACAGAGAAGAGGGGTGGGATCCCTGTGTTACTCTGGATTTTCAGAAGGTGCTTAGTTCTGCAGTTTCCACTGACATAGAGGGACTTAAAATCAATCACAGAAGTACTGAACAGAAGTACTCCCAACCTTCAAAAATCTACTGCTTCTAGAGCCCAGTGCTCCAGTCTTTTATGACTGCCTTCCCCATGCTCACTTAAGGCTTCTCTGAGCCCGATCTTGTACAACAAGGTCCAACTCTGCAGTATTTACTTGCTGGAGCCATCCCACTGACTTCAGTGGGATTACTTGTATAAGACACGAGCTCGGTCTTTGGCTGTGGTTCTCTAACTTTTTGCATGTGTGCAGAATTTTCTGCTTGTGTGGCACTGCGCTGATGGCTGTACACAAATGCAGAGGTCCACCCATATGAAGCAAGTTGCAGGGATTACGACTGTAATCAGATGTGAAAATGTGGGTTTTTCCCCAGCCCAAGCCCATGTAATTGCCACTCCTTCCATGACACGCACTGTGCAAGCCAAGCACTGAGCACAAGCAGATTTAAAAATAAAGACAAAAAAAAAAAAAAAGCAGCCTTACAAAAAGGCCTTTAAATCTCTTACCCTATCACTGGGATTTACAGAACCTATTTCCAGTGTTCTTATACCATTTTCTCAAGCCATGCAAAACTACTGCTCAAAATGAACTTGGAAAGCAACAGTCCTGTGATCGCTCCAGGACCCAGAAGCTTCATTAAGAGCACTGAAATTTGAAGTACTTACATTTTGTTAAAAACAGCTTGAAATACCCAAAAGAAAACACCAAAGAATGTTTGACCTAATTATCTGTCAAATTCCATCTATTTCAAATGAAGGTCCTAGGGACTCTGCTTTTATGAAAATGGATTAAAAAAAATTATCCAAACCTCATAATTTTGTTCAGTCCATCAAGCTCAGTACGCAGACGAGCCTCCCAGAACTGGCACCTGGAGCCTATTTTGCTCAGTCTTGTCAACTTCGACTTTAAACCACTGCCCAGTGGGTGCAGGAACAGCTTATTTTGCAGTTACCATCCAAGCTCGAGGAACTCTGCATTGCATGCTATTGCACCGGCAGAGAAATTTGGTTTTTCTTAAGGGTCATTTAGAAAAGAATCCCTGCAAAGCAGTAATTATCTTGAACTCTATTAAACCTTACCGTGTACGTTATGGTTTCCTCCGTTTCCTGCGAATGCACTGTAATAAGAATGAGCCCGGCCAAGAACATAGCTGTCAACATCGTGAACCTTAAAAGCAAGAAAAACAAATAGAGCGGGAATATTTTTAGCGCTCTCCTTCGCTGGAGGAGGGAGTCCCGGGGAGCGGGAGCAGGTCCTGCCCCGGCTGCGAGCGCAGGGCAGCCGCCCAGCCCTTACCTGGGTGCAGCGCCCGGGACTCTGCCCCTGATTCTCCCGCAGCGGAGGGGTAAGGCTCGGCTGCGCTGCCCGGCCGATGTGCCTTATCCAGCCGGGGGGCAGGCGGAACCAGGCAGCTGAGCTGAGGAGAACGGAGCAGTTAACGCCACGCTGAGCCGCAAGCGGTGCGGTGTTGCCCGCTCTGCCATCGCTCCTCAGGGACAAGCCGCCCGTCCCGCGGCCACGGCGGCCGGGATGAGGGGGACGCACCGCGGGACCCACCTCCCAGCGGGGCTGAGGAGACACCCGCCGGGCACCTGTTGGGCTCGGCCCGGGCCGCCCTGCCCCGTACACCCGCCCGGGGGGAGGTGATTGGGGGCATCGGGGCACAAAAACCACCCCGCGCTGCCCGCTCCTACCTGAGGCGAGACCGGCGGCAGCTGCTCCCGGCAGCGCAGGACCGCGGCTCGGCCCCTCCGTCCGCCCGCTCGCTCTCCCTTCCCCGCTCCCCGCCGGCCTTCGGCTAAATAGAAACGCTGCCGGCTCTAGCGGAGCCCACGGCCGCCCCCTACCGACCCCGCAGCCGCCGGAGCCCTTCGGCGGGGCGGGGCGGGGCGGGGCGGGGCCCTCAGCCGCTCCCCTCGGCCGCCCCCTTGGCCGCTCCCCTCGCCGGGGCGCCCTGAGGCGGGGCAGGTGCGCGCGCGGCCGCCATGTTGGCTC
>JANHGL010022726.1:14909-25576 GCA_024611195.1 Ceyx melanurus | reverse complement strand
CCTGCTCTGGCAGGGGGGTTGGACTAGATGATCTTCTAGCTCCCTTCCAACCCCTAATATCTATGATTCTATGATTACACACTGTCACTGCCCCAGGGCATGCTGACATGCTTCAGGAACCCACTCCCAGTCTCACACACCTCACCACCCCACAGCCATCAGCAATGTCCTGGGTCCTGCAGCCCCAGTTTGAGCCTCTGTCCCACCAGCCTTCCCCCTTCAGAAACACCAGGCTGCTGGAGGGCTGTGAGCCAGAGCCCAGAGCAGAAGATTCCAGACCCAGGTTGGTTAAAGGTTGGAGTTTGGAAGCCCAAAGGGCAGCTGCTTTGGGGCAGGGCTGGGTATGGCACTGCTGAGACCACAGTGCTCCAAACACCTGCTGCTGCTGTGGGCAGACAGATCCCAGAAGCTCTCTGCCTGGCACAAGCAGACTTTGTCTCAGGGGGTGATGCCAACATCCCCCAGATGCTCTCTGCTGTGCAGCTGTTTGGTTTTCTCTCTCTTAAAAGGCTTTTCCAAGCTCTTTACTAAACTCAGCCTCCTTTGTTCACTCTGACTCAAAGCAAATCCCACCTGGACGTGGCAGGTCCAACTGGAAACCCACCCTGCACAGCCCACACCAGAGAACTGGTTTAGTTGGATGAGACCTTTCAGATCATCCAGTCCAACCATCCCCAGCACTGCCAGGGCACCACTGAGCCCTGGCCCTCAGCACCACAGCTCCAGGGCTTGGAAACCCCTCCAGGGCTCACAGGGACTCCACCCCTGCCCTGGGCAGCCTGGGCCAGCCCTGGACAACCCTGGAGGGGGAGAAATTCTTCCTCAGCTCCAACCTCAACCTCCCCTGAGGCAACTTGAGGACATTTCCTTTTGTCCTTCTGCTTTCACTGGCCCAGCCTGGCACTGTGTGGTCCATGAGGGCTGCAGCATTTTACCTGCTGCCCCCACTCTGGTACTAACACTGCCACATGCTCCCCATCCAGTTCTACCCAGCACACTGCCCTTAGGGCATAGACCTTTCAAAACACTCAGGCCTCAAATTCCTGAGCTCCAGATGATGATTAAGCAACATGGTCCAAACACAACCAACACTAGAAAGAAAAGAGCAGGAGCCCCAGATTGGGTGTGGAAGGCAAAGCAAGGTGGGAAATGCCTGCCCCTGGCTGCAATTTAAGGCCAAGTCAGGCAGAGCCAATGAGGATTTTCTCCCATGCAGGGTGTTGTGTGCCCAGCCCCTGCCCAGCACACCCAGCCCCTCTCACAAACACCCTTCCCCTGCATCCTCCAGCTGAGGAGAGGTGATCCAGTTCCCTCCAGGGACAGCCCTGCCCTCTCTGCATCAGTGGTTATGCCCCATCCAGGATTGTTACCATGCCCCTCTTCCCACCACCTCCCTTCTCCCAGCTACAGCAGCACTCAGCTTCCCTCTCCCATCTTCCAGCCTGAATTATTTATCCACATCAGCAGCAGTGCAGACAGAGAGGAAACCTGGTGCAGAAATATTTTTGGGGGCAGCTGTCACCCCAATCCCAGCTGTGCAGCCACTGCCAGTCCCCCCCAGGGCTGAGCTCCATCCTCTGGAGTGAGCTCTGGAGGCCACCCCAGCATCCAGCCCCGGGAGGCAAGGGAGCAGCAGGAGAGCAGGTCCCCACTGGTGCTGTACACAGGCAGTGATCACAAACTCCTGCTGAATCTGGAGGAGACTGGCTCTGGCACATCAAACACAGATGCTGTCACACATCAATATTGATGTTTCCCTGCTCCCACGGCCCCAGACCAAGGATAATGCCATGCAATTTTGATGCTGCCTCCGACACGCTTCAGTCTCTGTGCATCAAAGCACTGGCAGGTAACACTCCCAGCTGCCAGGAGCAGCATGGATCAGAACAGGGAGAAGCAATGGGTGGCAAGGTGGGTAATTGCAGCACTGTGCAGCAGGAGATCACAGGGGATCACCCAGTGATTCCCCACACACAACCCCAGCACCCAGGGGGGGATCAGTGGATCCGCGTGGCCTCGGAGCAGAAGAGATGGAAACACCTCTGGAAAATCCCGAAGTGAGGAGGGGGATGCCTGGTGTGGCATGGAAGGGTTAACAGCAGGATGGGCTGGAGGTCAGATCCCTTCCCAGCCTTCCATCCCCAGCTGGGGAGCTGGTTGTTGCTGCAGTGCCCCCGGGGGAGCTCTGCTGAGAAGCTTTGGCTGGGCTGGCACCTTCCCACATCTCCTCCATCCTGGAGAGAGGCACAGCCCCGACCTCAGAGCAGAAATGCTTCTCAGGCAGACACTGGGAAGGGTTTTCTGCAGCCCTGGGAGGCAACAGTAGATTCTCCTTGTCAGTGCTGCTGCTAAACAAGCTCTTGCCTCCTTCAGCTTCACCTGTAGCTGCAGAAAAGCAGCACAAGGTGCCTGGGACACAGCACAGCCTGCTCCATGCAGCTGATCCTACCACCCTGCAGCCTCCTGGGCACCCTGAAGGTTATGATCCAGCACAGCTTGGACCCACTGCCCCCTGCAGCTGCTTCTGCTGTGGGCCCTCTCTTGCTTTCATAGAATCATTAAGGTTGGAAAGGACCTTCAAGATCAGCCAATCCAACTGTCTACTAGACATTCTCAGGAGCACTAAACCCTGTGCTGAAGTGCCACATCTGGATGGTTTCTGTAGCCCTGCAGGGATGGTGATTCCACCCCCTCCCTGGGCAGCCTGTGCCAGGGCCTCACCACTCTCTCAGGAAAAAAATCCCTAATATCCAACCTAAACCTGCCCTGGTGCAACTGCAGCCCAGCTCCTCTCCTCCTGTCACTGCTGACCTGGGGGACCAACCTCCCCTCAGGCAGCTGCAGAGAGCAGGGAGGTCTCCTCTCAGCCTCCCCTTCTCCAGACTGACCAGCCCCAGCTCCCTCACTTGCTCCTCATCAGACATTTTCTCCAGACCCCTCTCCAGCTCCACTGCCCTTCTCTGAACTCTCTCCAGTGTCTTTTCATCCTGTGATGCCCAGAGCTGCACCCAGTGCTCAAGCTGAGGTCTGGTTGGCTGAAGGGCAGAGATACCCCTGCCAAGGCCCAGGCTCCTGCCCATCCCACAGGCTAAGAGCTGAACACCCCATTTTCTGCCAAGCAGCAGACTTTCCTGCCCTGCACCTCTCTGTACACATCAATAAGATCTGCACAGACACCATTACAGCTGGTGCTGGAGATTGGCAGCATTTGTGTGCTAAGTGGATTCCAGCTAAAGGCAGCCAC
The DNA here is from genome assembly GCA_024611195.1 of Ceyx melanurus. Lineage (NCBI taxonomy): Eukaryota > Metazoa > Chordata > Aves > Coraciiformes > Alcedinidae > Ceyx > Ceyx melanurus. Next base: position 22,332 of record JANHGL010022726.1, on the reverse strand, counting down.
CAAGAGAGGGCCTCTCTTTGCAGCTCAATCCCAGCAGCACATCAGAAAGGAGCAGAAAAATGGATTTTAAAGGATCTGCCTCAGATGGAGGAGAGCACAAGCCTCTTACACCGAGGAGTGGGAATAAATTCATTGATACAGGTCACACCAGAGCAAGACTCTCAATTATTCTCCAGTAATTACCCTCATAAAAATTTAAATGCACAGAAGCTAACTTGGGAAGGTTCAGCCTCAGTGTTAGCAGCACGAAAATCTCAACTTCTCTGGCTGCCCAAGAGAAAATGAAGAGTCAGGTATCAACATCCAGCCCCTCACCAGCTCTCCCTTTTACAACCAACCACTCAGGGCACACAGAAAAAAGCTGCCAACACACACAAGCAAATTCCCAAACACAGCTATCACTTGAGGAAAATAAAACCCATATATGAGATTTTCCAATGTTTTCAATCCACACACAGAGTTTCCCTTAGCAAAGCACTGGTGTGCATCCTAAATAATGGCAGCTCCCCATTCAACACCCTCTGAGGAGGAGAAATATTCTTTTCACTCTCATTCTAAACACTGGAAGAGAGCTGAGCAAACTCCTTCTGGAAAACACTTGATCAATGGAAAAATGCATGTGGAGTGAAACCCAAAGTGCTGGCTAATTTGGGCTGAATACAGTAAATAGCCTCAGCCAGGAAAAAATGAAGAGCTGATGGAGTAATTGAACAATTCTTTTTGGTGTTTGCTAAATTAGGTGGTTCAAAAAGGGTGTTTTCACTTCAGCAATTCTCTAAATGTCATAATAAATGAGTTTTAAAACACACATATATATTTTAAAGCACTAAAATGGAGCAACACATCTTATTTTCACAACTTGGGAGAAAAAAAACCCCAATGAGATAAGTACCCAGAGCCCACCAGGGTTCTTTTTCTCAGACTATTCAACTGCAATGGGAAATAATCAACCCAACCTTAGAAATCAGGCTCAGAGGGGAGCCTCAAACCCCCTGGACTGCTCAGACCCCCCACCCCAGGACCCCCACAGCCATATGGGCTGTGCTGCAGGGGCTCCAAGGGGATGGGCACACCCTGGAGAAGGTGCCCTCACTGCCACTGGGGTGAGGAGCTGCTCTTACCTCAAACATCAGAGCTTCTCCATGGCCAGAGTGATGGGAGCAGCCTCCAAAGTCACTCCCTGCTCCAGGCTGCTGTGTAAGCAGACCTGCCAGCACATCTCCAGCTCTCCCACAAGACAAGGCTGTCCTGGGGACTCTGCTTTTCCCAAAGAAAAGCAGATTTACAGCAGCTCAAGCAGGAGAAGAGGATGGTTTAGGAGTTACTAGCCACACCTCACCTCTCCTTTTCCACTTGTTTTTCCCTGATCTGGTTGTTCTCACCTCCTGGGGGGGCTGCAGGGCAGCAGCAGCTGATTTTTAAACAGGGAAAAGCTGGGTGTGGAGCAATCTCCAGCAGCTGCAGGTGATGGGGTTTGGAGCAGCTTTGTCTAGAGCAAGGCAGGCAATAATAACCCCCAATGCCAGTCACCTGGCTTTGGGACTCTGGGCTCAAATATTCTGCTACTAAGGGGAAAGAGGGGGGCTAAAGCACAGAAGGATGAAGCTTTGCTGCCACCCCACATGCTCAGGAGGCCACGTCCCCTCAGCCAGCAAAGAACAGGGATCCTTCTTCCTAGGACATGAGCAGGGCTGAGGGGTCCTCAATGACTCCTCTTGCAGCTGCTCCCCTGGGTGCAGATGAATTTGTGCTGGAGAGGCAGGTGGCCAACATCAGTGTGTTGGTCACTGAGGAACCCTCCCTGCCTCAGTGTCCCCTGACATCATTTCTGGAGAGAATACCCCACAGAAGGGGCTCCTGCTGATGAGAGAACTCTTTAAAATCCAACACTGCTTTTCATTCCTGCCCTAAAATCAGGCAGAGCTTGAAGTTTGCTCTCCTGAATCCAAAAAATATCCCATAAAATCTGAGCAGCATGCTGCAACAGCTCCTGGGTAAGTTCTGCCTGTTCCCTTGGAGCTGTTCCAGGCAATGTAAATACCCTTAAAGCAGCAGGGAGGGGGCTCAGAGGGAGCAGTTCCTGGTTCAGCCCTGCAGCAGGACACTGCTAGTCCTTCTCACCAGCCATGCCATTGCATTCAGCACAAAACCAGGTGGGATCAAGCAGATTCTTAAAACAGGACAAGATGTTCTTATTTTGCTCCTCTGAGACAAACCCTCCAGCTGCCCAAACCTGAGGCTGCTCCTCATCTCCAAGCTGACCCCAGGCTGGGGAAGGTCAATCTGCTCCATCATTCCCCCCCCCAGCAGCAACCCTGGAGAGACTCAGAGGGTGCAGCCTGCAGAGGTCACACAGGCATGGCTCCAGAGTTGCCCAGTTGCATACTGGTGCCTCAGCAGTCACACTGGGATCACCCTTAGCAACGCTGCATGAAAAGTTGGACAGCCAACAGGTCAAGGGAGGGGGGATCCTGCCCCTCTGCTCCCAGGGTTATGAAGTTTCCTTTTCCTCCTGGTGTCATTTAGCTGAATTATTTCACACGGTGTAGGAGAAACATTACAATGAACTGCTCTGAGACATTCACTTGCTCAAAGAGCAAGAAGGAAAATATTGATTGAACTGGCCACAGAATTTCTGAAAGAAGAGTTTTCTGACAAAAAGTGACAGTCTGATCATATTGAAATTTCCTGCCAGAATAGGTCAAGCTCATGGAAAGTTCATTGAGGAAAACAGTCACAACCTGCCCTATCGTGGCCTGAACGTGTTCATTCCCACTTTGAAACCACATTTACTTGCATCTTATTGACTGACAGCAAAAAATAAATTCTAACAACAAAATCAACATATTTTCATTTCCCCTCAAACAAATCTGTACTGCCAGACTCATATTTCAGCTCCCCAACCATGGATTTTGACACTGCCCGGTGCCAACTCCAGCTTCTGCCCTGGCTTTCAACTGGTACAACTCCTTTTTGCCCAATTATCCAAGCAGGTCCTCTGACTGTCCTGAGCAGGAGCATGCCAAGGGAGCACTGGCATTTCAGCTCCCCAGATGCTGCCAAAAGGAGAGCAAAAAACTGCAGGGTTAATGCTAAAACTCCACAAAACATCCCAGCACCAGAGACCCAACAGTATTTATGCACCTAACTCCCACTGGCTTCAAATCAATCCAGGAACCAACCCTTCAGCAGACCCAGGGCTGTTCTTTCTCACCCCCTTTTCCCTGCTATTAATGTTTCTTCCCCTCTCTCTTGTCATCACACACTTTATTTCATTTGCAAGCAGCCTTGTTCTCTCTGCTGTTCCAAAGGCACTCAGTTCACTGCCATTTTCCAGACATTAAAAGCTTTTTTTTTGGAATGCTGGTGCCTTCAGCACGTGGAATCAGCCTCAGCTGCACTTGGAACCCCCCAGCCTGATCCTGTTACACGGCTGCTCTTCATCCAGGCTGGGGGCAGAGGGGGAACCCTCACTGCCTGGCAGATAATCCTCTTCATTAACCACACTCCAAGCTGAATGAAGAGGACACACCACCAACTGTCTGGGTTTCAGAGGGTGCTGAAGTGTACAGGGAATTTTTTCCCAGCACTGTAATTCAATGTATTCCACCATGCACTGATGGATGAGGAGGATGGAGCCAGGCCCTTCCAGAGGAGGGGAAACAGGGGGCATGCATCTCTTGACTGGGTGAAGAACCACAGCCTTGGCCCTCCAGGAGAGACATGTTCTTGTGGGGCTCACTGGGAATCTCCTGCCCTATTTGGAGCAGACACCCCACCCTGGGGATGCAGCTTAACTCAGGCAAACTGGGACTAAGCCAAGCTGCCCTGCTTCCCCTGCAGTGAGCTCTGCATCTGGGTGACTTCATTCCACCTCCCTCCACAGCCCTTAATGACATGCTGCATTTCCCTACCATTTTCCCTGAGGTTTCCTGCTGAGGGGCAATGGGAACCTGCAGCTGAGGGTCCTCACACCCACCCACCCCCAGCAGCAAACAGCCCGTGCTGTGGGCAGGGGGGGTCAGCAGGGCAAACATCTCAGCATCCCCCCTGCCACCCCCAGGAGCTGAGGCCACAGAGCCAGGCCCTGCAGCTGGCACATCCCCCAGAGCCCCCCCCACGGGTGGCACTCACACGTTGGGCATCGTGAGCAGTTTATACCCAGGCAAGGTCAGCACCACAGCACTGAACTCCCCAGAGCTCCCTGCTTGGGTCACCAGTGCTGGGGGTGAATCCCACAGCCAGGGGAGCAGCCTCCTGAGTAAGATCCTGACTCAGAGAGGCTCCAGGGAAGCAGGTGGCACCTCTGCTCTAGACAATAAACCCAGGTGGCTTTCACAGGCCACTGCTCAGCACTTGGGGCTCCCCCAGACTGCAGGGCCCTTTGGTCACCACTTACCCCAGGTTGGTTGGGATTTGGGGTGGGTTTTCACCTGTATGGTAAAGAAAAAATGCACCCAAGCAAAGCAAAGCCCCCAAATCATTACCCTGAGAGCTATCAGTGCTGATTAACAACGGGCAAAACAACAAAGGGGCTCCCAAAACATGAGCTGGGAACAACACAGGGTGGCTCTTTGGAAAGAAAGCTTCTGATCAGGCTCAGCAGGCACCATTCCCCCTGCCTGACACACAAAACACACCCTGGAATGAGGTCTGTTTCCACTACCGACCAACTCTTATCATGAAAAAGAAAGCAGGATAAGCTGCTGTTAACAGGGCCTGGAAGGAGATCAGCAGATGCTGCCAGGGCCTCGGGTCATACCCACGTCCCCCCCTTAGGTGCCAACCCAAACACGTGGCTGCAGCTTCACCAGCAGCTCCTGCAGTGCTTGGCATTGCTGTGGTGGCTCCGTGTCAGCTCCTCCAGCCCAGGCAGCCTGCAGGGACAGCAATCCTCTTGCCCACAGCCACATAAGAAAGCCACTGGAAGCCTGGGAGAAGCCACCCAGGGACACTTGGCTCCTTTCTCCAGATCCTGGAGCAGGAAGCCTCATTTTCTCCCAGCCCACACTGCACCCACTGGTGTCCTCCTGAGCTGCCTCTTCTCCCAGGAGGGACTTGGGACAGGAGCCCTGCTCTGCATGGCACTGAAGCTCCCAGTTCAACTCCTGCTCGAGGGCTGAACCAGGAGGAGCTGAAGGAATTGTTGAAGTGAGACAGTTTCCCAGAATAAGGAGAGAAAAGCTAAAGCAGGACTGGAGAGCCTGGCAGGTCTCACACACCCTGAGGGCAGCAGGGGTCTGCTCAGCTCCTGTGTCCCTCCCTGGACACCTGGGAATGGGAATGCTCAGGGGCTCCAGCTCCGAGAAAGATCAAGATCCCCCAGGCTGGATGCTGCACCCATCTCCAAGCTCCCTCTACTGTTCCCAAGTGTATCTTACAGTCCCCGACTCCTCTCTTTCCTCACTTCTCCATCCACAGCAAGGCCACAGCAGAAATTATGTCCTGTGGCCACCAAAGCTGCTTCCCCCTCAGCGAGGGAACAGCAGCAGGTACCTTTGGAGGCTTCATCTGGGGGGAAAGTGATGACATGAGAAAAAGCAGGAGCACTTGGGATGCAATAAGGAGGCACCAAGGGGTGAGATGTTCTGCTCAAAAGCCAGGAAACCACATTAAATAAGTGCCTGAGCTGCAAACAACTGTCCCACCCAGGATTCCTCTGCCTGTTTCCCCCAAGGTGCCCAGTTCTTCTCTCTTTAGCAGCAATATTGCCATCCACAAAGCCCTGCAGCCAACGCCCAGGGCACCTCTCAGGTTTAGCTTGGCCTCTAGTCCTTCTGCAGCTCCTGCATCTCAAACCCCTCTCAGTGACTGCAGTGAGCAGTCCCTGGTTCAGACACACGGCAGAGGAAGGTGAGCAGCAGCAGTGCTGCCAGTGCCCCACGTGCTGGGCAGGGCTCCCTGCCCACCTCAAGGCATGGCACTGCCCAGCTTTCTCCTGGCCCTGGGTCCAACAACAAGCCTCCAAGCTCCACTGCAGCCAAGAGCTAGCAGAAAAGGAGCTCCAGCAGAATATCCTCAGCTCCTGTGGCTTCCCAGCCCCTTCAGAGTTGGTTTCATGCAAACTCAACTGCTGGCCCTGAACGGATCCCAACCCACCCTGCCCTTGGAGCAGCCTCCTGGCTTTCAAGCTGGTTGTTAGAGGGATGAGAGGATGCAGCTAGGAGAGCTTAGAGGCAAGGAGATGTTTGCTTGGCTCATTTGCCTCCTGAGTGGGTTGCAACTGCATCTTCCTACGTGGAGTGGCACAGAAGGAAGCCACAAGTCCTTCTTGCTGAAGAGACTGAAGGCAGCAGAGCATCCCCCGGCCACACTGCCTTCTCCCAGGGCCTGCCTCAACTGGGAAATGATTCATCCCCATCCCCGAGGAGCTTTCTGGTAACTGCTGCAGATCCACCTTGGAATGACAGAGCAAAACCAGCAGAAAACCCATCTCATCCTTTCTTTTTTCTTTCTTTTTTTTTAATTTTTTTTTTTTTTTTTAAGACATAATTTCAGGACAGGGAGACCAGAGTGGGAGCTGAGGACCAGTTGGCTCCTTACACTGAGATTTTTTCATAAGCCTGTTTTCAGCTGACAGTGTTAAAGCTGCTGCCTGTAGAGATATTGGTGAAATTTATGAGCCAGTGAGGAAAGCCACCAGAAGAGGAGGAAGCCAAATCAATTCCGAGTCTCGGGACACGAAACATGTTTCACTGGGATTCAGGGGTGTTAAAGTCAGTAAACCAGAGAGAAAAAAAAAAAAAAAAAAAGCATGAAATAAATACATATATCCTCTAATCCCTAAGACACTTTGTCTGGAGGACACCAAGCACTGTGTTGCAAACTAAAAGCTATGACTCCTAAAGGACAGCCAGGCCCTGTAAGCAGACAGATAAAAAATGAGGATGAAAGCAAGAAAGCAGCATGACAAGTTCAATACAAACCCAAGTGTCACAGCATTTATAAAGAGAAAAAAAAATAATAATAATTTTCCTTGACTGCAGTTTCATTTGCAACTGCCCCCAGTGAAGGAGACTCCACCCTGGGGGGTGCCTGTGCTGGGGATCCAGCCACTGAACTCCCCCCCACTGCCTCCCCAGCACTCCCACCATGGCCCAGCAGCTGCCTGCACAGCTCCAGCCTCTCTGGCAGCTCCTGGAGCTGTTGGCACTGGCGAGGGCAGCAGGAGGGTGTGACACCCACAGCCAGAGCTGGGCTGGCCCTGCAACACCCCTGCTCATTCCCACCCTCCTCAGAACACAATCCCAGCCTGGCTGGGGTAGGAGAGATGTTTCCAGCTCATCCAGTGCAACCCCCTGCAGGGAGCAGGTACTGAGACCAAAGCAGGGTGCTCAGAGCTCCCCCAACCTCCCCTGGGATGGTGCCAGGGATGGGGCAGCCACCACCTCTCTGGGCAGCCTGGGACAGGCCCTGCCACCCT
>JANHGL010022725.1:52816-66919 GCA_024611195.1 Ceyx melanurus | reverse complement strand
CCTGGGCTAGTTGAGGGTGTCCCTGCTCCCTGCAGGGGGCTGCACTAGATGCCCTTTGGAGCTCCCTTCCAGCCCTAGACATTCTCTGATTCTCTGACCCATTTTCTCACCCAGTGCCTTCCTGTGACCCTGCAGAGGGAGCAAGGCCAGATCCTGGCTGGGACCAGAGGTTTCCCAAGGAAACACAAAGCAGGTGTGAGGTGGAGACAGGCAGGACCCTCTTTTCCTCCCAGAGTGCAGATGTGTGGCAGTGCAGAGCTGTGTGCTGGTGCTGTTGCAGCCCTGTGGCAATGCAGAGGAGTGAGGGAGTCTCCTGGCATCCTTAGTCTGCAGGGAAACTCCAGCCTGATTCCAGTGACCCAGTTCTGCCTGCAGTTTGGGTGGGGAGGGGAGTTTCCCTGCGTGGCTCTGCAGAGCAGCGTTGGCAGATGTTGATGTTTTAGACTGCAGGGGATCCCATGCTCACAGCAGCTTTGTGACTGGTTATTTTTGAGGGGGACAGTGCACGTGCCAGAAAAGCAGCCTGGAGGCCACTTGGCTCTGGGAACCCATCCCACAGGGGTGTCCTTGTGGCTGCAACTGGAGGGTTCCAGGAGGGAAACCTCCTCCCATACCCCTTCCCCTGAGCCTTGGCATTCAGTATTCCATGAGTGTGGTTTATTTCTGTTCTCTTCTCCCACAGGTTCTGCATGCAGAAGAGTGTCAGGCTGGTGCCAGGAGTCACTCTGGATTTGATAGAAAAGTAAGACAAATTTTATATATCTTTTTTTTTTTTTTTTTATCTCCCCTGTTGCTCTTAATTTCCTCATTATTCCAGAATCCCTCTGGTTTGTCTGCAGAGGAATTTCCACGGGAAGCTTCTCACAGTGTTTGTCAGTTCTTGCCTGGCCCTGTGGGCTGAGCAGCAGCCAGGGGGGTCTGGTGGTGCCAGGGCTGTGCTGGGTTCAGGGTGCCAGGGCTCTCCCCCTCCTGCAACCATCATCCCACCCTGGGCAGGGAGTGGTGGTCGTGTTCCTGGACCCAGGCAGCCTGGTGTGTGGCTGGTTTTGGTGTGGGTTGTGGCCAGGGGGGCACTGTACCCACCACCTGCACCAACTGCACCCCCTGCAGCAAACCCTCTGTGCTGCCCGCGGGCTGGGAGCGTCATTAGGTTTCAGGGTTAACGTGTCACAATCCTTTCACCCACACAGTGTTGGAGCTTGATTAGGGGTTGTCAGGCAGCAGAGGTGATCTGATGAACCAAGAGAGCTGCTCTTCAGGTGCTGCCCACTTCATACCAACCAGGTAGACTGAAATAATGGTGACTGCCCAGTGTCCTCCTGGCTGGTTTGTGAGGTTTGTTGTTGCATCCTCTCAAAAAGGGAAGCCTGTTCTTAAAGGCAGGGCACGAGGTGCTGGCAGCCACTGGGTGCAGGAGCTGTGTGCTCCCTGCAGATGGTTTCTGAATGCCCTGTTCTGGCAGCGTGGATGCACAGACACACACATTGTCTGGGAAGTGATTAATTAGGGATCATTCATTCCATTTCTGAGAAACCCTACCTCTAGAAAGGCAGTGGTGGAGATTAATTAGAACTCTCCTGACACGTGGATGTCCAGGGTCCAGTTACTGTCTTTTGTCTGAGAGGAAAAGTGTTGAATTGGAGGAGGGGTTAGGGGAGGGGGGATCTGGGTGATAAACATTCTGATTAGGAATATATCACCATCCTGCCTTGGTGCTCAGCAGCCTCTGCCTGGCTCTCCACCAGCTGCAACGTCCTGCTTTAGCAAATCATTCTGTGTTAGCTGGGTGTTTTACATTCAGATGAGGTTAAAGATGCTCCTCTGCACTGCTCCTGCCAGAGCAGTCGTGCTCATCAGTGCTGTTCAGTATTTGATCAAGCTGATTTTGTAGGTGGAAATGTGATTATCCTGTGTCGGGGAGAGCTGAGCAGTGCTGCTTGTAGTGTTCCACAGGCACTGGGCTTCCCAAAATCAAAACAGTTTTTCAGTGTGCAGCTCAAGCACTGGAGACAGGACCCTGTCAGCTGAAGGAAGAGTTGGAGTTGGTCTGGAAGCTGCCTCAGTTGGAGCTGGTCTGGAAGCTGCCTCAGTCTGGAAGGGGCCCGTGCTGGGTGTTTTCTTCTCTCAAAGCCACAGTGAAAATGTGCTGGGTTTGTTTTTCCTTCCAAGGAGATGAGAAGCTGGAAGGAAATTACCCAGAGGTTCACCTTGCTTTGCCTGTGCACTCAGAGGGGAGCTCAGGGGGTGTTTTTGGGGTAGCTGGTCCTGGTGAGTGCTGTTTCAATGGCCCAGCTCTGGCCAAAAGTCCTTCCTGAACCCACAGGCCCAGCAGGGCTGAGATCACCTCACTGGATAAATGTGTTCAGAACAACCCCTAGATTATGTTAATTGCAATTAACATATTGCTACAAGAGCCTGTCTAATCAAAGAACAGTGAGGGCTGGCAAAGGTCAGAGCTGGGTAGCTGAGGAATCACCTTCACTGAGCACCCAGACGTGCTGCAGGGGGGTCAAATACTCTGTAAAAAGTGGTTTACTGGCAAAAAAACCCCAGAATTTTCTTCAGTATTGTGGATTCTTGTTGGTGATCACAGAGCACACCTGTGTTCTTTAAAGGCTGTCTCCATGGAAAAGCAGCCAGAAGGAGGTTCCTCTGGGTATCAAATATTTAATCCTCCTCATCTTAATCTGCTACATATATCAATTATAGAAAACACATGTTCTGTGTTGCAGGCTCGAGACAGGCCTAGAGTGCTTCCCAGCTTGCCTGTGTGTCTGCTGTGATTTATAATTCAGCTGCCTTTAAAACAGGGGGAAGAGCTGATATTGCAATTAGGCTGCAGACTTTGAGACTGGAATTGGGCTGCACCACCTTGGGAGGGCTGACTCCTGACTACCCAGGCTGGACTGGCACCCAGAGCAACACGTGTGCTGAGCCCTGGTGGATGCTGATGATACAGATGAAGCCAGAATAACCCCCAGATAGGTGGTGCCAGACAGTAAAATGCAAAGGAAAACAAAGAAAGGAAAGGAAATGATGTAGGTGAAGCACTGGGAATTTAGGACCCTCTGGCTGCCACTTCATGGGAGTGGCAGCATCATTGTTGGCCCTCCTGCTGCTCTGGTTGGATCACAGGGCAGCCCAGTGCCTGTGCTGGCCCAGCTCTGGCTGCAGGGTGAGCTGGGGCTTAGCTCTGCTCTGTGCTGGACACACTCCCAAGGAGGGGTTAACTTGCCAGGAGGGTGCAGAGAACCAGGGCTGCCCTGGGCTGCTCCCCCTCCTGCAGCCCACTGCTCTCCTGGGGCTCTTGCAGAAGGAGGGGATTCTCTGAGGAGTGGTTGAGGGGTGAATTTTGTAGAGGAGGTTCCTGGTTGGATTTGATGATCCCAAGGGTTTTTTTCCAACCCAAATGATTCTGTGACCTCAGCTGCCACCAGATGTCTTGGCAGATGTTTCACCCACCCTGTGCTGGTCCAGGTTCCAACAGCACAACCTGGATTATTTGGTATTTATTCTTTTATTTACGGTGCTATAAACTATAGTTTGCTTTTAAATCTAGGTTAGGTAGTTTCCAACCCTTTTATTTTCTCCTAGAAGCAGCAGTGGAAGGACTAGCCCGTGTTTCAGAACACAAGTGCTTCAGTGAGTGTTGGTAGCAGCAGTGTCCCAGGCATGCTGTGAGCACTGCCTCTTGCTAACATTTCCTTCGTTAGCACTTGAGGAAAAAAACCCTTTCCTTTTGAAGAGGCTGTTCTGAGGATTTTCTCCCAGTAATGAACCTGTTTTGATTGCAATGGGGTGTTTAATTTTATCTCCATTGTCACAGGGTACCAGCCTGCAGCACAGGCACCTCCTGTTGTAAACACAAAGCCAAGATCCTACTCCAAAGGATGGTTTTCATGGCAACCCTTCTTTGCTGTCTCCATGCAGACAGCTGATGGGGTTGAACACCCGTGCACAGAGCTCTGCAGCACTCTCAGACCAGCCAGCTCAGAACCTCTAATGTTCTCTCTTCCTCCAGTACTTTGCCAAGGGTTTGGGAGCCTGAATCTGTGTCTCTGAGCACAGCAACTGTGCTGACCTGGCTGGGAGCTGCCACCAGCTGGACACAGACCCTGGGTGTTACTCTTACACCACTCACTCTCCTTTTCTCTCCTGGAAGAGTGAAAACTGGAACATGTTCTTTTCTTGCCCCAGCCAAACTATGGCAGAGCTGCACCTCTCATTTGCTGAAGCCCCAGTCCCACCCCACGTGCCCCAGAGCTGCACGTGCTCCCCAGGAGGTGCTGAGGGAAAACCCACCCACCCTCCCTTGAAGCCAATGCTCCCCCTGTAATTAGAGTGATTCATGGGATTTGGCTGCATTTCTGACAAGGGCACTGCTGCTTCCATCTCACAGGGGCTCTGCAGTCACCCTGGCATTTTGTAGTCCTCTGGCCAAGGTCTCTGCCAAGGCTCCTGTCAGGACGTTGATGGGAGAAGCAGTTGAGAGCCTGGAGATGTTAAATTGCAGCTCAGACAGCTCTGCCCTTTTCCCCTGCCTTCCCTTCCCTCGCTTTGTTTGCAGATGGGATCTGCTTTGTCCTCCCTGTCAGAAGCTCCTGCTGATTGTCAGAGCATCATGTGAGAGGCAGCAGCAGAAGTGACACCCAGACAATCACAGTGTTCCTCCTGGGGGAAAAAAACTCCTCCCAGAGCCTGGGGAGGTGCTGGGTTTGCAGACACGTGCCCACGGAGATGGAAAAGAGGCTTCAGAGCCACAGGGTGGGTTGGAAGGAAACTGCACACGGGGAGTGTGCTCACCCCAGAATATTTTATCTGAGAAATCCTGGCAGTGTCTGGGTTGAAAGGGACCTCTCAAGGTCATCCAGCCCAACCCCTGCTGAGAGCAGGGACATCTCAACTAGAGCAGGGTGCTCAGAGCCTCCTCCAGCCCCACCTGGGATGTCTCCAGGGATGGGGTGAGGTAGATCTGTGGAGTGGAACCAAAGCAGCTGAAGTGATGTGACCTGTTGTGCAGGAGAGGTGTTGAAGATGGTTAATCAGAGCCAAACAGAATGGGTTCTCTCAGGTAAATGTTTCCAGCTGGGTGAAGAAATGAACCTGCTCTTGCTGCGTGGCTCTGTCACTCCCCAGTAGCTGCTGCTGGTGGCGACCTCGTGTCCTGCTGGGTGCCAGGCTCCTGAGTGGGGTGGGAGTGGGTACCCCTGGGCTCCAGCACAGGGCAGTGGCATTGTCTGCTGTGTGAACTAACTGGTGGTTGGCTCCTGGTGTGAAAAAAATACCAAAAGCCTTTAGAAATCCAGACTGAAATCTCTGCTCTGCTAATGACAAGTCTTTACACACAGAAATAGGGAGAGTACTTTGTGCCTTTGCAAAGTAAATAGTCACAAGGAGTTTCTGAGGTTGGGCTGCGGGCAGAGCTTTGGATTTCAGCCTGTTATTGCTGCTTAATACCCTCAGTGAGATGAGGATCAGCTCACAGTCTGCTTCAGCAGAGGGAGTGTGCTGTGAGCTGTGAGCAGAGCCCTCCAGCTGGTGCCAGGATCTGAACCCTGCCCTGGAACACCCTGTTTCTGTCTCCTCTGAAGAATGGCTTGCAAGTGGCCATCAAATGCATTGGGCTCAGCATTTGGCTTGCTGGGGAGCCTCAGCAAGATCACTTTGGTTTCTAATTAATGCCACTGTGACTTGGGGAACGCTGCTGGTTGGCTGCAGAGGGTGTTCTGCAATGCAAATATTTATGGGAAACCCTCCCCAGAGCTGTTGTGTGGCCTTGTGTTCCCTCAGCTTGCTCTGGGGGGGGGATCAGGGAACAAATGCTTTTTTCCCTCTGAGATGGAGACAGACAGGAATTTTTTATGTTAATTTCCAGCTGGTTAGAAACTGCATTTGTGGCAGAAACAGTGCTGCTGGATGGGTGGGAAGAACCAGTGGCCTCAGAAAGCACTGGGACTTGGGGGAGAAGGGAGGTGCTGAGAGCACCAGGTTGTGTCTGTGTGTCTGAGTATCCATCAGTCAGAATTTCACCAGGTTACTCCTCAGAAATCTCAGCTGACTCCTGCTCTGAAGTGTGTGTGCCCTGGACCTCTGGGAGCTGAGGGCTGAATTGCTCCCCTTCCTTTTGATGCCCACGTGCTCTTCCTTCTTCTTCCACTCACTCTGCTGCCACCAAGGTTTTTTCTTTCTTGTGTTTATCTTAAAAAAGAATCTATGTTTATTAATAGGAAATGTTGTTTTTTTTTTCCCCACTGATAGGATTCCTGGAAGGCTGAATGACAGGAGGACTCCCCTGGGTGAGCTGAACTGGATCTTCACTGCCATCACCGACACCATCGCCTGGAACGTCCTGCCCAGAGGTGAGGCTTAGCCAGGGCTGCCAGGCTGTCCTCACTGCTGCTGCTGCAGGGGAGAAGGGTGCAGAGCCAGAGACATGACACTGGAATAAGGAGGGAATGAAAGCCTGGTATTGACAGGCCAGAGTGGATTTTACAGCTGGTGACATCGTGGAGTTCTCTCTTTTTACCAGAGGCATTTCAGCAACCTGAGCAGCAGGAGCCTGGAGGGGTTTTTGTAGTGCTAACATGATTGCTTTAGCTTGAATAATTTCTTTTCTTACTGTGGTCATAAAGAGCAATCTATTTCCTCCCAGCCTTTGTTAGTACCATCAATAAAGGGATTTTTCCTCTTTGCTGGTACAACAGGCTGTGATTCCCAGGAGTGACTTTATCCCAGTCCTCTGCCCCTGTCCTGTTCTCAGCTGGTGCTTTGCAGCATGGGTGGCCACATCTGGGGCTCCTGCTGCTGCTCAGTGCAGTTTCAATTCTGCTTTGCCTCTAGAAGGTGGCACGTTTGCTACCTTTTAGGATTTGTTTGGCTTCTCATACCCCAAACTGCCAGTTAACAGGGGTCTGTTTGATTAAATAGCACACCGAGGTCCTTTTCTCCCTTGGTAATTTCCAACAACTTAGGCTGAGTGTAAGTGAAGCACTAAAAAGGGAATTTTACCCAGAAAAGGCAAAAAAAAAGATCCTGAGGTAGCCAATACTTGGCTCTGTTCATGTGAAATGGAGAGTTACAGCGATGCTTCAAGGGAACCCATAAGGCAGGGTGTTCTTCTGGCAGCTGTCACATCACTTCACTGCAAAACTGTTGTGGAATCTTTATTCCTGCAACAAAACACCAACGTGTTCTTATGTTTTCAATTAATTTTTTTGCACCTTACCTAAGGTCCTTGAGTTACAATGAGGTGCATCCCATCTCTTGACAGACCTCTTCCAGAAGCTCTTCAGGCAAGACCTGCTCGTGGCCAGTTTGTTCAGGAACTTCCTCTTGGCTGAGAGGATCATGAGGTCCTACAACTGCACCCCTGTCAGCAGCCCCCGCCTGCCTCCCACCTACATGCATGCCATGTGGTAAGTCAGCCCCCAGGGCACCCCTTGATGCACCAAGGGCATTCCAGGCAGGTTGCTCAGAGCTCCCTTCCAACCCTGATTCTATGGTGCTGAGCTGGGACACTCCAGACTCTGTCCTGAAGTGCCCTGGATTCACAGCATGGGAGGAAAATCACTTCAGGGTGCTCTGCTTTGTCATTGTGCCACCTGAGGGGCTGGGATGTCTCTAAGTGGAGGAAAAACCCCCCCAGAGTTCCCTTGCCAGCCACGTTGGCACAGCTTGAGGCACAGAACTGTGTGTTGCTGGTTGCACTGGGGGGGAACACAACTTTGCAGCAATTTTGAAATGAAACCAGTGAATTTATTGAGTTATTTGTAGCTTGCTTATTACCAGCATATTAAAAACCTGCATTCCCAGTTCCTCATGGGAATATAATGAATTTTTATTGCCATAATCTTAGCAATCCATCCTCTGTGGGAGGATGCCATGCCTTGGAGTGGGTATTGCCACCCCCTTGCTGAACCACAGGAAGGAAACTAGGAAGACCTGGGTCTTGTGTCTCTTAGAGCTGCATGGTGGATGAAGAAACAAAGAAGCTGTAGTTCTGGTGCAGAGTGGTGCTGCAGATGCCTCTGTGACCCCCCCAGGCAATGCCACCAGTGCTGCTTTTTAGGATTTGCCAGGAGTTCCTTAAGAAAAGTCCCAGCCAGGGTTTTTTTTTCCTTGTGAATCCAACAGCAGAGGAGACAGTGAGTTGGGCAGAGTCCCTTGACACACTTTACTCAGTGTCCTCCAAAAAAATTGTGCAGTGTGAAGCAAAAGCAGCCAAGAGGAAAATTCCACTCCTGACAGAGGTGGCTCTGTGCGTTATTATGAACTTTTAGTCAGGACAGATTTAGAAACTAAATTAGGGCTGGCTTAAATATTGTACTTAAAATAATCATCTGTGCTTGTCTATTACCTTTCATTCAATAATTTTCTAATGGAGCCCTGATCTGAGGCCTCCAAACCCATTTTAATCTTTAGATTAACTAGGTAATGTGACGTGGGGGACAGGAAAGTTGGTCAGGGAGTGTTGTTGTAGCCAGGTCCTGTGGGACAGCAGTGTTACTGCCTCTGGTCATTATCCTTTTTACCTGAAGAAAAGCAAAAACTTATTTTTTGAGGGAAAATTTGCTGCCAGTCTTCTCATTTGACCAAGGAGGGCACTGTATTTGGGAATGAGGAGAGCTGATCTGGGTGACCTCGCCCTCTTGGGTAGGCTCTGACAAATTATTTCATTCCTTTGTGTCTTTCTTACTTCTGTTGGCTCTCTCTGTTTTACTTGCTGAGGCTCAAACCCTTCTGGGCACGGGCTGTGTGTTGGTGTTTGTTCAATGTGGGTCCTGGGCTGCTGCAGGCACCACTCTAATACAATATTAATATTAATATCTATTGATTGACTGGCTGCTCCTTTCAGCTCTGGGAGTCGTTCCCTCTCTTGTGTAGGGAGAATAGGAGACCCAGTGCTCTGTCAGCATCTTGATCTCTGTGGTGATGGATTATGGTTTATACATTACTGCTGTTGCCAGCAAGTTATATTCATGGCCTTTGAAAAAGACCTAATAATGTGTTTGGAAATATTTCCTAACGTGGGTCGTATATTAAATCCAAAGTACCTTAATTATGCTTTGGAAGAGCTGTGCTTTGTCCATAACAGAAATATTGCAGTGGAGGGTACAGTGGCCACGAAATCCCGGCCAAAAGAAAGTCAGAACGTGCTGCAAATAAAATCAGCTTGAAATTCCAGCTGGAAACCATAATCCAGCAGCCCAGAGGCAGGTGGAGGGGAGCTGCACGTGGCAGGATGGATGTGGGTCTGCTCAACAGCCTCTCACTGAGCCACACAGAAATTGCTGGTGGGAAAGGGCTCCTGGAGCTGCCTGAAGGGTGGGGTTAGTTCAGAGGACACTGATAACTGAGCCAGGTTTGTGTGTGTGTGTGTGTGTCTGAGCTAGCTCTGCATCCCCAGGACCATGAACAGCCTGCAGGTGGGCTCACAGAGAGGAATGTAGGGCAGAAATAGCACAGCACGTGCTCAGGGCAGGGGAATGCACTGGAAGAAGAAAGGGGGATGTTGTGGTCGTGCCAGATACAGCAATAAATGCTTCCTGAAAGCAGCAGTGTCTGAGCAGCTCCCCAGCAGGCTGGGGGAGTTCCCAGTGTCACTGGAAGCAGGTGAGTTCTGGATGAAATCTGAAAATTCAATCAAAGAGGATATGTTTGTTGCATTGCGCTGCCAGAAAAAAAAACAAACAAACATGAAAAATCTTGTCCAACGCAGTCAAGGCTGAAATATTGAGCAGTTGCAGAAACACAGTTCAACCCAGGCAGGTCCCCAGGCCTACAGATGCTTCCAGCTGCTCTCCTGCTCCTCAGCGTGGCTGTCCTGCTCAAAAACCATCATCTGCACTGGGGTGGTGCAGGGGAGCACAAACTGCTCCTCAGAGAAGAGGGAATGGCAGAAGGCACCAATGAGGTGATGGCAGCTATGGGATGAGAATTGAGAGAGCATCAGATGTTGGCTCAGCCCAGATCTGAGTGTCAGCTCTGCCCTGGTGAGGAAATCCTAACATACCCACAGCTCACTGGTGCTGCTGCAGTGGTGCCGAGGGCTGAATCTGCCATGGGTGTGCACGATAAACCAGTCACTGAGCACACCCAGAGCTCTTGGCCTTCTGGTCTTTACAGTCCAGACTTTGCAGCACCTCTGAGGGACCCTGGAAAGGCAGCTGGGTGTGTTTGTGTTGAATTATTAACAGATTAACCAGTCCCTCCCGGATCGAAACTGGGTGTGGATGGAGTCTGGGGGGCACGTGGAGGGGGTTTTGTGCTGCAGGGCAAAGAAAAACTGCAGCTAAAATCCAGAGCTGAGTGTGTCACAGGAGGAGAGGGTTAGTGGCAGGCTCAGGGGAGCTCTTTCCCTGCTCAGCTTTGATTGCAGTTGAATTTTGCTGTGCTCTGAAAGGCAGTGTCCTGCATCTGGCATGTGGAGAGCACGATGGGCTGGTGGGTTGGTGCAAAGCACACCCAGGGCACTGCTGGCCTGGCCTCTGCCCTGGCACTTTCAGCTGGCACACTGCTGCTGCCGGGCACACACAGCCCTTTCCTGCCCTCTCTGGGGAGATGTGACAGGGGTGTGGGTCAGACTTTGCATTCAGAGGGTGGCTTCTGACTTTCTGGGCTGTCCAGAGAGGAGATGTCCTCTCTCCTCATGCAGTCTGCTGTCAGTTTGTTGTACACAGAGCAATTAGGACACCGTGGTGTGAAAAACCTCACTAGCATCCTTCAGCAGAACAGAGTGGAGCAGAAACACTGCAGTATTTCAGTGGGTTGTTGCCCTGGGGATGCATCATCATGCCTTGGCCTGGTGGGGGGCCCAGGATCATCAGGAGAGCCCAGTGAGGAGGGAGGAAAGAACAGCTGAGGAATTACCAGGCTCTTGGCGACTAATGGAGTGAAAACAAATCATCTGAAGTGCTTTGCAAACAGCAAAGAAAGGAAGAGGAGGAGTGAGCTCTGGGGTTGGCTTCCATAAATCACTTCCAGGATGCAGCACCACCCATCCTTGTTCCCCTGCTGCTCCCTAATTTATCTCTTGTTTGTGTGCTACAGGGTCATCTCAGTTCTGGGAGCAGATCTGCAGTTTCCCACCTTCCCAGCTCCCTGTGGCATGTTAAAGCAGTCAGTCACCCCTCCTCCTCTCCACCAACAGCCAGGATTTGCACCAGGACTCTTAACTACTGTTTTTCCCCTTCCATTTATCTTTGCACCCCCCGAGGAGTTAGTCCTTCTGTGGCTTGTCTGGAAACTCCTAATTGCTTCAGTGCCTGTTCAGTGCCACTGCCTGTTTGCCAGCACCCTGAGAGGAGACTCCTGTGCTCTGGCTGGTTCCTGCACACAGGGCAGGGTGTCCTGGGAGCCTGGGGAAAGGCCAGGGAGTCATTTCAGGTGTCTGAAGTGATGCTGTGGTGATGAGCAGTGGTGTTTGTTAAGGGTTGTTGTGATGAGCAGTGGTGTTGAGGGTTGATGGTGATGGTTTCTCTTCTGGAAGTCTGTGATTTGGCTGTGTGGCTGCACTGGTTTGTAATGCCTGCTTTTAGAAGTGTAAAAAAAAAAAGAGGTTTTTTTAACCTGCTGAAATATCCTTTAAGTTTTTGTGTGTTCTCTCTAGCACTGAAAACCTTTGAGGCTTGCCCTTGCTGGGCTGCTCTGGACAGTTCTACAGCAGCATCAGTGAAATGACCTTACCTGAAATGACCTGCAGGAGCTCAGCCTCTGAGCTCTGTGCCTGTGTCCTGACCCAAGCAGAATCCTTTCACAGGCAGCCAAATAAGACCCATTGCCTCCAATCTCTAATCCATTTTTCTCCTGTGTAGTGAAGCTTCTCTCCCAGGCACCACGAGAAAACACTGATGTTTCCCAATGTTTGAGAGAATTTCTTTGTGTGGCATTGCCCATTCCTCTAAGAAACCTACAGTCAGAAATACTCATTCTTTGCCCGAAGCAAAATCATCTTTATATTTGCACTAATTGCCTCTGCCTCAAGCAGGAGTAAGTCACTCTCATCAGCTCTGTGTAAACACTTTGTCTCCAGCACGGGTCTTTATTGAGCACGTGGGAAGCATTTGTTGCCCGTGCTTTGATTATCTCTTGATTACCTCTTAATTATATTGGCAGCAAATTGTCAAGTGGAAGGTGAATGTTGAGAAGCAGAGGGAGGAGGTCTGGGGCAGCTAAACCAACCTGCATCTCTCAAATCCATAGCAAAACAATGTGAGGGCTCTACAGTTTATTTTTCCACCTAATGGGAGTGATTGCTGTTGGCTGAGCAGAGCTGCCTGATGGGCTGATGGGAGAGGTGCTGCTCAGGGCTTGGTCTGTGGAAGGCTTTGCTTGATTCAAACTGGGGTGATTATTAGAGCAGGTAACTGAAATACACATTATTATTATTATTATTATTATTATTATACACTTATTATTACAGACTTAATTATTCCAGGGCTGGGCGTATCCGTGGCTTGTGGGGTTTGGCAGCTCCTCCAGAGCCCTTCCACCATGCCTGGAGTGCAGGGGGGGGTGTGGAGGGGGGGCAGCCAAAGGGTTTGGTGCCAGAGCTAACCCGGGATCGAGTTAATTTCTGTGGTTGAAAAGGAATTCACCCCCTTCCCAGGAGGACAGGGGGGGAATGAGACTGCAACTCACTCTGGCTGCTCCCTGCATGAGAGAGGAGCAGCTCCTGGGCACTTCAGCTGAGAAGTGAAGTTCTTTTTGCCTCACTCACACTTTGTTGGTCAGCCCAGTATGATGCTGAGCCCTCAGTGTACCTGCAGAGTTTCCCTCCTCCCCCCCTTGTCTCTGACACATGAGGAAAATTAAGTGTTTCTAAGCCAGTGAGACAACACTGCTTAGCCCACACACCTGTGTGACCAGAATTGGGATTTACATGGGTATTGCTTTTGGGTGACTTGCAATAACTTCTTCCTCCTTGGCCTGTTCCCCCCAGGCAAGCGTGGGACCTCGCAGTGGATATTTGCCTGTCCCAGTTACCTACCATCATTGAGGAGGGAACAGCCTTCAGGGTAAGTTGGATAACACCTGGAAATGCTGCCTGCCCAGTAACCCTTCCTCTGGAACCTCTTTGCCACATCACTGCTGCCTGTTGAGTCCTGAGGTGCTGTGCTTTGAGGGTTTGGAGAGCAAAAGTCTCCTCACCTCACTCAGAGGAGCAGAGAGAAAATCAACCCTCAGCTCCTCACTCCTGGGGGAGATGTCAGACTCAGGGTGAGGAGGAAACTCTTACCAGGAGAAGTGATGCCTGAGCCCTGCCTCTTAACTGAATTCCAGAGCACTCTGTGCTGGCTTAAGGGCATTACTGCCAAAAAAATCCCAACGGGCCAGATTGAGTTTTGAAATGAAGAAACTTTAATGGAGTGAAAATTCTCTCTCAGTAGAGTTATTTTCACATGAGCATGAAATAGAGGTTGAGGGTTTGTCCAGAGAGTTTTCCTAAGCCTGGTGTCGTTAATCTGAGTCACTTGGAGGGGGGAGGGTTCTACTTTAGTTAATCTCAGAGAGCAGAAAAGTAAATTTTCTTGTATTATATTCGGCTTAAATTCCTCTAGTCAGGTGGATTTTTCTTGATATTCCTTTGACATTTCATGAAGGGAAACCTTTAAATCATAATTACTGTGCAGCCTCAGATGCCCATCCTACCATGATGTTTCCTCTCCTTTTGCTGTAACATTCCTGCATTTTATTTATGTTCTGAGCTTCCTAAAGCTTTTCCAGCTGCAGCTTTTCTGCAAACAGCCTGGTGGAGAAAGGCCTGTGGGCTGACAGTGCTGGTTCTGGGGGTGGCAGGGGAGAGATGGGGCTTCAGGTCAGTTTGGGTTGGTTTACTCTCCCTCCTCTCTCTTTCCCCCTCAATTTCCTGATGGGTTTACAACTGGCACTGCACGTTGGTCAGTGCTTTCTCATGTCTGCCTTGTACCACACTGGGTGTGATGATGGCAAAAGGGACATTTCTTCCAGTGCTGGTGGGTGATGTGCCCAGGCTCAGGGGAGACCTTCTGGCTCTGACAGCTCCTGACAGGAGGGTGAAGCCCAGGGGGGGTCGGGCTCTGCTCCCAGGGAACAAGCACCAGGACAAGAGGAACCAGCCTCAAG
>JANHGL010022725.1:41753-52716 GCA_024611195.1 Ceyx melanurus | reverse complement strand
CCTCATCCTTTCACTCCAGGCCCTTGGAAACAGCCCCTCTCCAGCCTTCCTGCAGCCCCTTCAGGCACTGGAAGGTGCTCTAAGTTCTCCCCACCAGGCTGAACAACCCAGATAACACCAAGTGCTTTTCTTCCCCCACTTCTCCACCTTCAAAGCTTCCCAGTGTCATCCATCTGCAGTTTCATCAGGCTCTGGTGCCTCCTCTTCTGCTCTGAGTGAGTTTTCACAGAGTAGCACATCTGGGTTGTTCCCTCCTCTGTTTGCCAGCTCTGTCAGGCAGAGCCTTTATCTTCTGTGTTCAGAAAGTGGAAGTTACTGCAGTGTCAATGGCTTGGAAATGGCTCCTCTCTCAGTCTGGAACAGCCTGGAAAGTGTTCCCTTTAATGTGGTGCTGCAATTTCTTTGCAAGAACATAGAAACAAGTCTCTGCAGACCACGCCTGGAAGCAGCACAGAGCCCTGGTAGGCATTTGCTGAGACTAGACCAAGTCTGCACATAAAGAGGAGAAGTAAATCCAGGAGAAACTGAACACCTCGTTCCAAATGATGTTTTATGGCCAGGCACATATTACAGTTGTCATCCTCCCTTGTCCTCTCCTCCCCAGGACTTTGCATTGGCAGAAATATAAACCCCTGTCGAGGTAGCTGTGGTCTCTTCTCTACCAGGCAGCAATATTTAAAGTCTTTTGTGTTTAAAGGAGCATGGTTCCCATCCTTGTGACAAGGATGTGTGTTTTCTCTCACTAAATGTGAGAGGACTCACCATTCCTCTCTTAGCTCCCAGCTTGTTTAGTGACTGACAGCACCATCAGTCTCTGGAAGGCAGGACCTTAATTTCCCTGAGCCTCCCAAGCCTCCAGAGAGCAGCTGGATAAGCAGATGTGTGGTTTATCTCCATCCTGCAGCAGCAGAAGGCAGGACTCAGCTCTAGCACCTCCCTGCTTGCTGCTGAATTCTCAGGCACCAGTGGCTCTGCAGGTACCTCACCCTTGTGCTGGAATTGAGAGGTCACCTGGCAAAGGAACCTGCTTTCCTTCCTGGAGCAAAAATGAGCCCAGGACAGGGTAATTATCCTTATACTGAAAGCATTTTAGTTGTAGAGTGGAGTAAGGTGGCTTGTGAACAGGTTTGAGATGCTTTAAACTGGAGGTAAGTGTGAGAGGGAAGAAGTGACTTTCTGGCCCCTCTGAGGGTCTTTTCACTTTGACCCCTTGCTGCTGTAGCCTAGCAAGGGCTGTTCTGTTCTGTTTTGGATGTGGAAAAGAAGGCATTTGAGTGCAAAATGCAAAGCTTGGCTTTGTCAAGGTCAGGGAGAGGGTCCTTCTGGTGTCCTGCACTCAGCAAAGATTCCTGCTGAGATGTGGGTGGTGACTTCCAAGTGATCCTCTTGTATCCTGGTTGATCTCTGCCTTGCACGTGTGGCCACTGGTAGCTCCCCTGTGTGCTCTGTGGGACTGGTGATGGGCAGAGGTGTCAGGGAGAGAGGGGGTGGTGCTGGGCACACCAGTGACCCCAGTGCAGCCCACTCCCCACATCCTCATCCCTGTCTCTGGAATTTGTGTCTGGGTCTCGTGCAGATCCAACTGAGAAGTGGGAAAGTTGGGAAGTGCTCTGCCCAGCGTGGCCCTGGCTGGGGGCTCAGCCTTGCCCCAGCTTCCCCTGTGCCCTGGCTCTTCTCTGCTCTAATCCCCTCTGGCTGCCCCTGCCAGGCCTCTGCTGGGCCCCTTTCAAGCAGGTCGTTAATCGTGCCAAGCTCTCTTGTGGGTTTGGCTGGTGCCAACTAGGGCAGGATGACCAAAATCTTTTCTCTCCTGACCCACCCTGTGCCCCCAGCTCTGCTGCTCTGAGGTGAGGTGGTCACAGTGGTTACACAGCCCCCTGTGTTCTCATCTTCCAGCCCTCCTCTGCACAGCTATCTGGCATCAGTCGTCCACAGCGTGAGGCATGAGCCAAGTAATTCAGTTATTCTTTAATATTAAACATGAAAAATAATTCAGTTTGAATATGCAGTGTGGAAAAACACGGAGAAGGGCACGGAATTGGGGAGCTAAATCACTGAGCCTCTGTCCCCGAGACCCAGGCTGAGGGATGTTCCTCAATTTAAACTGAGGATTAAACGCTGCATTCCAATATCTTACATCTGTTAAGGAGATTAAGAACTGAAAGTCTGTCTGTTAATATTTCACACCAGGGTGGGTATAAGCCAGTAAACTACCACCTCATTATCGTTGTCAGACTCCCTTTTAATGAGATTTTTATTAACGACTAATGTGACCTTTTGCTTCCCTCTTAAGTCTCTTACATCGATTTGCCAAGGAAGGCAAAGCTGCTTTTTCTGCTTCTGAGCTCTTTTGAGTAATGGGAGCCTGGGCCTCCTGCTCACCTTTGAACTCCTCCTGCAGATGCAGCCATGCTCCCTGGGGAGAGGCAGGGGCTGCCCTGGGAATGCTGGAGTCTGCAGGGGCTCTTCCCAGCTCATCCCCTTGGACCATCCATCCATCCATCCATCCATCCATCCATCCATCCATCCATCCATCCATCCATCCAAAGTGGCATCACGATCCTGAGCTGCTCCTGGGGTCCCCCTGGGTGCTCAGAACCACTGCTGGGGTCGGGAGGGATCTCTGGAGATCACTGAGGCCAGTCCCCCACCAGAGCAGCACAGAACTAGAGCAGATCACTCGGAAAAGCATCCAGACAGGGCATCCAGAGGAGGAGACTCCACAACCTCTCCGGGCAGCCCCTCCCAGTGCTGTCACCCTCACCGTGCAGAAGCTCTTCCTCACGCTGAGGTGGAACTTCCATGCCCCTTGCCAGGGGCTCCCCAAGGCAGTGCCATTCCCCTCTCCCCTGCAGGTGCTGCTGAGCCAAGTGCATCGCCTGCGAGCTCTGGATTTGCTGGGAAGATTCTTGGACCTGGGTCCCTGGGCAGTCAGCTTGGTACGTGGATGTTCCCTGTGGTCTGGAGTCCAGTTTGTCTGGGTCTGGGTGATAAATGCAACTGGTGACTCATGGAAGATACTCCACAGATCTGACAAATGACCAGTGCTTGGCTGGGTGAAATTGGAGCCGGCAGCCCAAAAAGAAGAGTGGTTGGTATTCATCCAAAAGCCCAAAGTGCTGCTCGTTTGCATCACAACAGAGAGGAGTTCTTTGGGAATGGTTCAGTGTGAGGGAGAAAGAGCTGGGGCAAGTAACTGGGTTTGTCCTGTAAAGCAAATAACAACCAAAAAATAGCACTTATAACCACAAAAAAATAGCACTTGTATTCATCATCTGTTTTCTCAGCTTACTGGCTGCATGATTTTTCTCCTCTTCCTTTATCTGCTTGGTCTCTGGATTTTACAAGCTCTGAGGAGGAGGCAGCAGCTGCATTCTGCCTTTTGGAAAGTGGCTTAGCACAGCGTGGGTAATAAATAAGAATTAAACAGAGGGACAGTCTGAAACACTCCTGTAAATGGAGCTGTTTGCTGATAAAAGCTATGAAGACAAACCAGCTGGTCGTGGAATAGCTCAGTGATGGGACATTTTAGAGTCCATCTCAGCCAAGACTCCCCTCTGCATTGCTTCGAGGGCAGCTCAGCCCTCAGTGGCAGGAGCAAAGGTGCAGGAAAGGCGATTTCTGAGACCTTTGGATGATAAATTTCTTGCTCCTGTGAGCACAGTGTGTGATCCTGTGGGAAAGGCTGGGTAAGAAGCCTGTGTAAGGTGAGAGGCCTGTTGAATTTCCAGGGAAAAGCTGCAATTCCTGAGCTTTTGCAGGTTTGGGAGAGCAAATGTTCCCAAGTGAGGGGAGCACAGCATATGAAGCTGTAATGAGCCAGAGCTGGAGTGACATTCACTCTGGGTCTCCGTGGAGCAAACGAGCCTGAAAAGATCTGGTGACATCCAAGATGAAAAGGAGCACCAGGCAAATGCCCAGGGAGCCCCTTCTGACTGGGAATGACTGGAACTGTTCCCCACCAGCTCTCTGACCCCTGTGACTCTGGGTGCTGGCTCTTCACAGGCCTCTGCTCTTCTCTCC
Organism: Ceyx melanurus; assembly: GCA_024611195.1. Lineage (NCBI taxonomy): Eukaryota > Metazoa > Chordata > Aves > Coraciiformes > Alcedinidae > Ceyx > Ceyx melanurus. The sequence continues at coordinate 48,693 of JANHGL010022725.1, read as the reverse complement.
TCCCCAGGCCCTGTCTGTTGGCATCTTCCCCTACGTGCTGAAGCTACTCCAGAGCTCAGCTCGTGAGCTGAGACCTCTCCTGGTCTTCATCTGGGCCAAGATCCTGGCAGTGGACAGTGTGAGTACTTGTGGACTGGGCTGTTCTGGGTTTCAGCAACCTGCTTTCCTCACCCCACACCCCATCCCTGTTTGACCTGAGGGGCTTCCAAACCACTGTGCATTGTCTGGAGACCAGCACCTTACCTCACTCGTGCCTTGGGCTCCCTTCTGGAGCTCTGAGTGTAGGAACCCCCATGAAGGAGCTGGCACTGGGTAGGTTGGGCCACCTGTTAATGCTGTGTTAACATCCCACAGCTCCTCATCCCCCTCTGGTTCTAGAGTGTTAGTGCTCTGGGTGGAAGCCACTGGTTCTCACTGGGGAAGATAATTTTGTGTGCTGAAAGGGCTCAAAGCACTCACGTGGAGTGGGGGGCATCCCACACCCTCGTGCTCTCCCTCACCTGGTTCACTTCAGGCTGGGAACAAACGTGTTTTGTTCCAACTGTCCCTGTCAGCTGCCAGAACAGGTGTGGGGAGTCTTCAGACAAATAATTTTTCTAGAAATAAAAGCAATTTGGGGTGATTTTTCACTTACAAATGCTGCTCCAAGTGTGGTGGTTGGCACAGAAGTGTTTCCTCCCCCCTCAGAAGACAGGGTGTTCCCATCACGGGGCCAGGATTCTGGTCTTCACTAGGAAAATGTTGGCAGTTTCTGAGATGAGGTTTAGGTGCTGAGCCCTGATTTTTGGAGACAGCCTTAACCAGAGCTCTAGCTGCTGGGGTTTGCAATAAATAATGAAGCAGGTGAGTAACTGCAGATGAATTTGTGTGGTCATACCCGTGACTCCGGGGTTTGTGGGTGCAATTAGTGGAGCAATATACAGTGATTAGAGGCAGTGCAGGCAGTGAATTGCAGGCACAGTGACAAGCCAATGGGAAATTGTCTGAACAGCTTGTAGAAGTTGGATCTTGCCTGTTTGGGGGGGTTTATTTTTGTTATTGTCTGTTCCATTTCAGCACGGAGAATAATATCAAATTAGTTGGAATTTTTCCCCACTGTTGATCTAGCATTGTCAGCCTTAGCTTTATAAATACATTTTCATTAGCATCCTAAGAGGGTTTTTGGTAAGTGAAAGAAAATGAAGACTGTTTATCTTAAAGCTGCTCTCCAAGAGCTTCTTTGTGATGGCTGGTGCCCCAGGTAGGGTTTGGAGCAGGCTCGTGTGCCATCCCTCACTCAGGTGCTGAAGCCAACCCAAGAGGGCTCATCCCCCCTCACCCCTCGTGCCACCATCAGCATCTCCCCCTCCCACTCTCTCCCCCTCCTTTGGTTGTGCTTTACAACAAAACAATGGGGAAAAACCCCCCACCCTGATGTATTTGGAATTCTTTCCACTGTTTCACTCCCCAGTCCCCACCAAGGGTGCCCGTGGGAGGGGAGGAGAGGAGGGAGGGGACAGCTCAGCAGTGGAGTGTGAAGATGGGCAGCCTGCTCTTTGTCACTGCCTGTTTGCTGACACGACAGCAGAGGGACTGGGGATTGTAAGGAACATGAAGTGTTCACGCTGAGGATGACAAGGGGAGGGGGGGAGAGGGGGAGGGAGCCTGTTCTTTGTGCTGCCTGACAGGGGAGTCAGGAAAGCCTCTTGTAGCTGCAGCCTGGCATCAATCCATCCCCTCTGCCCTTTGGGCTGCCAAAACCAGCCTCATTACTCCCTTTGGCAATGAAATATTCTCTTGCATCTCTGTCTTGCCATCCCCTCTCCTTTCAACCATCAGTTCCCTCCTTCACCTTCTCTGCCTGCTCCAAAGTGCAGTCGTGTCCCTGGCACACAGTGCCTGCTGGGGGGGTGTCTGGTGGCCAGGGCAGGGTTTCCTCTCTCCTCTTTTCTCTTCTGCAGGTTGTATTATCTCAGTTTGACCCTAACACGTCACCCTGGATGTAAAGCTGGGGGGGTGTGCCACGTGCTGCTGCTCCCCTGGGAGCTCCCCTGGCAGGCTGCTCAGGGCAGGGTCACTCTTTTTTTTTCAACCCCCTTGTGTGGATGGGTTGAAATCTCCTCATCAAAATCCAGCCCTGTCTAGGCAAGGATTGGATGGGATGTGAAGTGTGGATGTGTAAAGAATGAGTAATTCCTCCCCCACGCCGACTGACCAGGGCTGGCTCCCGGTGTGGGCTGCTCTGAGAGTGCCTTTGCCACGTGCTGCAGCCTGCAGGAGCTGCCCTGCCTGGCAGAGCTGGCACCTTGGCACTCCCAGGGCACTGTCCCATGCTGGCTGCCAGCAGGAGCTGGAGAAGAAGCAGAGAGGGCTGTGCTGTCAGGAACGCTGGGAGCAGGCTGCTGATTTCATTAAAGTCCCACCCAAAAACCTAACCCATGTCCCTCAAACCCACATCCCAACGACCCTTAAACACACCCGGGGGGGTGACTCAACCTGGGCAGCCTGTGCCAGGCTCTGGCTGCTCTTGCAGTGACAGATTTTTCCCTAGTGTCCTATCTGAACCTCCCCTGGAGCAGCTTCAGCCCATCCCCTCTTGTTCTATGAATTAATCACATCCCTCCTCAGTTTTGCCTTTGGTGGCTCTTGGGTACTGGGGGAGGTTTCACTTGGGACAGAGAGATGTCAAGTTCAGCTCCTTTCCTGAGCAGGAGGTGACATCTTCCCCTGGCTGGTGCTGGAGGCTGACAGAGGGTTCCCAGCTTCAGACCCTGTGCTTCCCTGGCAGCCCTTCTGCTGCAGGGATCATCTGCAGTGGCCCTGCTGGAGCTTCACTTTGCTTCTCAAATGAAAACAAGATTTGAGAAACATGATTAAGACCCGAAATCCTCAAACATCACCGGAGGGGAAAGAATATTTCCGTGTTATTGTACTCACTGTGTTTTTCTCTGTCTCATTTTCCAGTCCTGCCAAGCTGACCTTGTGAAGGACAACGGCCACAAGTATTTCCTCTCAGTGCTGGCAGATCCTTATATGCCAGTAAGGACAAGTCCTCTTCATTCTGCCCCTTCCAGCATTGGCTTTGTGTGTCTCAGCTTACCTGGCACTGTTCTGTGGCTGGTGCCTCCCATCCCCTGTGGCTCCCAGGAGAGTCGTTGCTGAGCTGGGAGCTGGTGACCAGTTAGAAATGCCCCTGCCAGGCTGCACCCTGGAGACAGCCAGAGCAAACCAGTACTCAGGGGGGATGGTGGGAGCTGGGGGCTCCTGGGGGCTGGGTGCAGGGGCAGCTGAATTGTGCTGCATCTCCTGTCATTCCCTCTGCAAAGGGTGGCTGTGGAGGATGGAGGATGGACTCAGTGTGGCTGGGGAAGCATCTCAGGTGTGACCATCACATTCCCAGCTCACTTTGCCCTCTCTTAACGTGCTCCAAGCTGCACTTAGACTCGTGTTTCCTGGAGCAGGGGCTGTGGTTGTTCCCTGGCCTGTTTGCAGATGGCAATTAATGGTGTGTTGTTTTAAGGCCGAGCACAGGACGATGACAGCTTTCATCCTGGCTGTGATTGTTAACAACTACAACACTGGGCAGGTGAGTCCCAGCTCCCCCTTGCCTTTCATCCTTGCCCTGCTCCTCCTCTGCTTTGATCAAGGTGCCCTGGCTTGCCTCAGAGCACAACCCTGAACTGGAAGACTGAACTGCAGGATTGCTTTACGTTATTTTTGGTGTGAATGAAAAGAAAACATTGACCTGGAGGTGTGACAAACACACGGTGAGCCTGGCACCTGGAAGTGGAGGTTAAGGACATGAGTCACTCAGGAACTACCCCTCCAGGCAGCACAGGGATGTGCTGCTGAGGAAATTGTGCCTGGTTCCTGTCAAGTGGAAGCTTGATGGCTGTGATAAAGTTCTGGGGAAGGGTATGTGGAATGAGCCATAAACCTTGGGGCTCTGACAGGTGTGAGGTGTATTTCCAGTGAGGAAAAACCCAGGCTCAGTGCATTACAGGAGGCATTTGTAACTCAGCTGCAGCAGCCTGCAGCCAACCTTCCCCCAGAGGGAGTGTTGTAACAGAACCACCCAGTCCTTTCCTGCCTGCTTCAGAACTAACCCGTTCTTGAGGCCGGGGTGGGAAGCTGCCATCCCCACCCCAGGCCACGTGTTTGTGTTGCAGGAAGCCTGCCTGCAGGGGAACCTGATTGCTATCTGCCTGGAGCAGCTCAACGACCCTCACCCGCTGCTGCGCCAGTGGGTGGCCATTTGCCTGGGCCGCATCTGGCAGAACTTCGACTCAGCCAGGTGGTGTGGAGTGAGGGACAGTGCCCACGAGAAGCTCTACAGCCTCCTCTCGGACCCCATCCCAGAGGTAAAAAGCCCAGCTCGTTAAGTAAAGTGCTGGTTCAACAACCAGAGTTGTGGCAGAATCACAGAACCCGCGAGTGCTCTGTGTCAGAAAGAGCTTAGGGGTGTCTCCTAAGGTGCTCCTGCAAGAGAAGTAGCCAGAGAAGTGCAGGGTGGGATTCACAGAGCCTGAAAGCCCTGGAATCTTGGCACTGGAGTTGGGAGATGCCACTTTTTCTGCTTGCAAAGAAAGCTTGTTAAGAATGTGGTCCCCAAGCGTGTTGCAAAACTCCCTCTAGTCTTTTTTGTCCAAGTATGAAAACTTCTCCTCTAGCTCTGTGTGCAAATGCATCTTTAATTGCCTCTGTTTTACCTCTGTGGCAAACTCTCCAAGGGAGAGCTCTTCATGCAGAGCCTGGCTGTGATTGACAGAGCTGGCAGACCCCAGAGACACCCTTCACTGCTCCCACAGCAACCAGCTGCGAGACCCCCTGTGTGTTCACCCCCCTATCCTGCATCCTGCACCTCCTCTCTCTGGCCCTGTCTTAGGAGCAGGTCCCTGCAGGACCCCCCACACCTCTTGTGGAGAAGCCAGGACTGGTGTTTCCACTGGTGTTGGATCCCCTGGTTGCTGGTTGCACTGTGCACACTCATTTGCACTGCCAAGGCAAGCTGTGGGATCCCTGAGCTCTCTGATCTCTCTGGTCTGGCAAAAATCACCCCAATTTGAGCTGCTGCCTCCTCTCCTTTCCCTTATTCCATCCCCTCCTGGTGCTCCGTAAGCCCTGATCCAAAGGCTGCAGTTCAGCACTTTTATTAAAGAGATTGACATCCCAACTGTATCTCCCCACGTACCTCACTCCTCTTAATTAATATTCTAAGCAACATCAACTGGAAAAAATCACCCATGGGAAGGTCACCAAGTATTCTGGGAAATTAAATGTACTCCTGCATCTGTGAATGCTTCACCCTCTGTGCTTTGCTGAATCTGTTTTGGTTTTCCCTCCCCGTGGGCTTCTCTTTAACCCCGACACAACAACATGGTTTCCAGAGATGCCCTTTGTGGGGAGAAAACCCAATCCCACTGGCAAATGTGTGAAAGAAGGGGTAAATAACAAGGAACTTTTGTGTCCCCCAGGTTCGCTGTGCTGCAGTCTTTGCTCTGGGAACATTTGTGGGCAACTCTGCAGAAAGGACAGATCACTCCACCACCATCGACCACAACGTGGCCATGATGCTGGCCCAGCTCATCAACGATGGCAGCCCCATGGTCAGGAAGGTATGGAGGGGCTGTGCTCACAGCACGAGTCCTTTAGTGACCCTCCCCATGGGCTGGACTGGTCTGGTGGTACCGGGGTCACCACAAAGTCTCTCAGACTCTGACCCCTGCCCTGGGGCTGAGCCTCGTGCCACCCTCACCCTCCTGGGGTGCTCCTCACCCCCTTGCCCTCTCGTGGGGCTCACCCTGCAGTGTTGCCTTCACTGGCACTATTCCCATCAGGAGTAAAGTGTCACTGGTCCAGGTGTTGGTGAGACTGGTGTCCAGACCAGACTGTTCTGCTGTTTAACTGCAGGCCTCTGGTTCAGCTGAGCAAGTGTCCAGAACAGGAGTAAACACCCAGGGAGGGGGATTTTTACATCCTTTTTGTCTGTTAATTTAAAGAGAGAGTGAAGAAAGGGGTAAGGAAGGGGAGCAAAGATGCTGAAGCTTTTCTCAGGTGCACAGCACACTGAGGTTTCTTGCTGGGATGCACTTGGACTAATCAACTCTGCTGTTGATGGCTGGTTTGAGTGCAATATTTTACACTACAGGGTCTCAGGTTTTAAAGGAACTCATCATGTGTTGCTAGAAACATGGAGTGTGTGGCTGTCCTGAGGGAGGAAGAGTGCTGAGCTCTGTTCTTGCTGCTGTTGAAAGCAGGAGGGTGGTTGGCAGACAACTCCAAAGTAGCTCTTCAGGGTTTGGAGAATTCCAGTTTCTGATGTGTACAGCAACAGTACATTCCATAGTTTCTGACATTCCAGCTTGTTCTTGACAAGTGTTCTTAGGTGTCCCAGTGCTTGTGTTTACTTAGCTGGAACACCAACACCCTGACAGTTGTCACTGGCATTGCAAGGATTCCTTTTCTTGTCTTGTTGCAGCATTTAATCAGTTGAATTCAAGAGAGAGCTGCTTGTCACACGGTCTGCTCTTTGAGATACATAAATCTCTCTTGGGGAGATGAGTCCCCTGAGCAGAGAACAGCAACCACAGGCAGCTCTCCACCTCTCCTGGTCGCTGTCTCCAAGCACCCAGAGCAAGGGGTGCCTAACTGAGGGTCTGAACTTCCCCTTCTCTGTCCTCCCCACCCCACCAGTTCAGTTCTCAGGGTGCAGCAGTGAGGGGAAAGGGGCAGCTGATCCCTCGTGGGGTGGCAGCTGCTCACGCTGCTGGTCAGCACGAGCCCCACAGCAGTGCAGGGTTCCAACAGCACAGCTCTTGGTGCAAGGCTGAGCCACATCCCCCTGGGCCTCTTGGCAGATCCTGCTTCCTCCAGCTAACAGCACGCAAAGGACAGCCTGCCTGCACGGCCTCTGCTCTCGCAATCTTTGTGGGAATGGGGGGGGGGCCGGGACTGCCCTGGG
>JANHGL010022725.1:18735-41567 GCA_024611195.1 Ceyx melanurus | reverse complement strand
GCTCAGATCCAGGCTGGATGGGGCTCTGAGCAGCCTGCTCTGGTGGGAGGTGCCCCTGCCCATGGCAGGGGGGTTGGAATGAGGTGACCTTTAAGGTCTTTTTCAACCCAAACCATTCTGTGCCCATTCTGTTGTGTGTTTCCCCTCCATCTGTTGTTTCTGACCCATGGATTACCTGTTTCTTCTGCTCTTCCCAGGAGCTGGTGGTGGCTCTGAGTCACCTGGTGGTTCAGTACGAGAGCAATTTCTGCACCGTCGCCTTGCAGTTCATGGAAGAAGAGAAGAATTACCCACTGCCTTCCCCAGCTGCCACGGGTGGGTGTCTGGTGTCTGTGTGGGTGGGCAATGTGCAGCCTGCAGACTCCTCTGATTGGAGGAGTTTGCCCAGCAGCATGAAACTCTTGCTGATGGTGATGTATCAGACAGTGAAGCTGAGTGACATGGTGGGTGACATGGTGGGTCACACTGGTGGCTGCTTATCCCTCTAGGATGCTTCTCTGGAGAGCTGCATCCCTGCTGAGCCTCCATCTGAACCAGCTGCAGCTCACCAGCAGAGCCTCAGCACCCTCTCAAACTCAGAGGCATTCCCTTCACATCAAGCCTGAGGCACATTTGTCATTAGCAGATGTTTTCGGCTCCTTCCCCCTCCTCAGATTATCCAGAAACTTCAGAGTCATGTTGACCTCAGAGCAGCCTCAGCAGGCAGCAGTGGATTGACCCTTTGCTTTGTAAAGCACCAGACAAGAAGCAGCAGCAAAGCTCTGTGCTCTGTGCTGTACTCCCATCCCTTTTGTTGTGTCTGTTGCTTTATGTGAGGAGTGGAAAGCCCTGGTGAAATCGTTGCTAACCTCATATTCTCTTTAGATATTAAGTACGTTGGAAATCTTGAAGGATAATGGGAGTGCTGCAGTGGAAACTGGGAGGCAGGGGCATGTGCTGTCTGCAACGAGCAGCTTCATCTCCCTGTTGCCTGAATAACAGAAGCTGGTTGGAAAATGAGCTTTTTCCCAGTTGTCCTTTTTGCTGCAGGGAATGTTTATTCCCTGCAGCTCAGTGTTTGTCCTCACCACAGAAAATCCTGAGGTATCTCTTAAGTAGGATGCTCTGGAAGCAGTGAGACAAAACATCTGTTCTGGAGCCACGGCCCTGTGACTGTCTGTTCAGGACTGAAAAGAGAAAAGTTTGGGAAATTATATGTATCCAGGCCATGGGTGAAATATAATTTGAAACCAAGCCTGAGATTTGGTCGGGAAACCAGAGTGTTCATAACTGTGTAATGAGAAAATGTACTGGATTTTTAATGAGCAGGAGCAGGCAGAAGCCTGCAAATGCTGCCTCTCAATGGTGTCTGCTGCAGCAGCCTGTCCTAGCACAGTGCCAGGGCAGTGGCCCAGCAGCCACCTGGGCTGGAGGACTCCTCTCTGGGTGGTCAGCTGGCACTTCAAGGCTCAGCTGCACTGGTCTGACTGGGTCTAACCATCACCCTCTAACCAGCCACCAGTGCTCCTCAAGGGTTACCCGCCCAGGGGGTCCCATCACCCTGGTGAACAGCAACTCCAGCTGCTGGTGCGGGTGCTGTGTCAGCTCTGTGTTTGCTGGGTGGTCTCCAGAAGGCCAGGAGTGCTGGGGTTCCAGAGCACTGCTGCATTTTGTCTCCACAGAGGGAGGCAGCGTGACCCCGGTGCGGGACGGGCCGTGCACGCCGAGGCTGAGGTCGGTCAGCTCCTATGGGAACATCCGGGCAGTCACCACGGCCAGGAACCTCAACAAGTCCCTGCAGAACCTCAGCCTCAATGAAGAATGTGAGAGAGCTTTTCCTCATCCTTTCCTGTGCTTTTCCTCCTCTCCAGCTGCCTCTGGCAAGCCGGGGAATACCGTGTGCGTGGCCACGTGCACTCAAACTCATCCAGCCCGGGTTGTTCTAGAGGGGCTGCTCCCTGCAGGGAACACTGGTTGAAATGAGAAAGTTCTCATCTCAATCCACTCCTAAGGCAGAAGCTCTTTCCCACTGGCACAGGGTGCCCAGGGAAGTGGTGGAGGCCCTGGAGACATCCCAGGTGGGGTTGAGGAGGATCTGAGCACCCTGCTCTAGTTGAGATGTCCCTGCTCTCAGATGAGCTAGATGAGTTAGATGAGCTCTGGAGCTCCCTTCCAACCCAAACATTGCTCTGATTTCAATGATTCTGTCCAGCTGCCAGCTCCAAGGGCTTAGATGAGAAGCCCCTTCATCACTGATATCAATTTTTCTGGTCACTACTATTGATTTTCCTGAGTGTTTGGCCACCAAAAAGGTGCCTTCCAACACTACATGGATATTGAACCAGGTCTTTTCTGCCCCCTCCACACTCCCTCTGTAGTGAAACATTCAGTGTCTGGAAGGGGAGGTTGGGGATTTGCCAACAGCTCCACTGAGGGCTGCAGCATTCAGAGGAGGTCTGTTACTCCTGGGTGAAAACTCTTCTCTCACCAGTTTTTGTTTCATCACCTGCCCCCTTCTTCTCTTGGCAGCTGGGAGCTCAGTCGCCTTCTCTCCTGGGAACCTCAGCACCAGCAGCAGTGCCAGCAGCACCCTGGGCAGCCCTGAGAATGAAGAGTATATCCTGTCCTTTGAGACCATTGACAAGATGAGACGAGTCAGCTCTTACTCTTCTCTGAATTCACTAATAGGTGAGGAAAACTCTTCCCCCCCCTATTCCTCTGGGGTCCCCTTTTCTCCACACGCTTGCAGTAGCTTCTCTGGAAGGTTTGCACCTCTGAGTGTGTGCAGAGCAGAGTCTTGCTCTGGGGGAGAGGCTGGAAGTGAGGGCTGTTGGCTCCAGCTCCAGGACAGCAGTGCTGTTGGGAATTCCAGCACAGAATGTGGCATATCCAGGAATGTCAACATCCACTGGGGTTGGGCTGGCTGGAGAGTGCCAGTGAGGACACCCTGTCCTGTGGGCAGCAGCTGGGCACTCTGCCTCTCCCTGCTCCCTGGGTTATGCTTGATGTAGGTTGTTATTCCTCTACAGTGCAGCCACTTGATTGTGTTACTCATGCAGGGAAGCCTTGCCTGGCTGATTTCCTAGGTGGGTTTATTTCTACGTCACTAAAGTAGGACGTAAAAAAAAAGAAGAAATCCCAGGCTGTGTCTTCAAAGCAGAGACTTGAGTGTTTCATAGAAATCTGCTTCTGTGCCAAAAGCTCCACGGCTGGTCCTGCTGCCTCCAGTCCCCTCTGCATTCCTCCTGGATAAGCAGCTCTGACATCACTCCAGCAGTGTTGCTTTGCACTGGCTGTAGCTGTTCACACAACCCAAGCACAGAAGGACCTCCCCTGTGGAGCAGCCTCTCCTGGGGAGCAGGGAAGGCAGCAAACAGCAGAGAAATGCTGGGGGAAGCCTCTGTGTTTTCTTTGCAATCGGCAAACGTGCCCATTAAGTTTCTAGCCCCCAAAATTCAGTGAACAGAGAGGGGTGTAACTCAGGAGATGGATTTGCCTCGACTGAAGACACTTGGCTCTGCTCTGGGTTTTCTGGGAGTGGTGGTGATTTCCTGAGATGGAACATCCTGGGTTTGTAATTCCCGAGTCACTGTGGCAGTTTAAAGTCATGTATTCATTAGAAACATAATCAATTAATTTGCTTTTGATTGAAGGTAGTTAAATTGGATCTTGCAAAGCATGACAGGAGTGTTAGGGAATGTCTCCCCACCTGAAGCTGGAAGCTGAGGTTTCTCTTTCCCACCAGTGCACACTGCTTGGTGGTTTGGGAGCATCTCAAGAGCTTTACAGCACGGTTGGAAAAGAATCTAGAGGTGAGCTGGAGTGAGGGAGACCTCAGAAAACTAAAAGAGCAGTTCTCTGAAGCCTCCCTCATTCCTATTCACTCAGAGGAGCTGATATATCCAGCTGGAAACCACAGAGCTTATGGAAGTGTTTAAAATTCATAAGTCACACAGAATCCCATTACCTCCAGCATTTGCCTTTCCACTGCTACTGAAGAATCACCCTCTTCCAGCCCCTTCCCTCCTGCTCCCCAAGGAAGGTTTAAAATGCCACCAGCTCCAGCTCCCCTCAGCAGTGCTGCACAGCACTGGACTCACATCAACCCCTTTCTCCAAGGCTGAGTGTGCAATAAAACACTGGCAGGGCTGGCCAGTGCCCACCTGGGTGCTTGGCTTGTCTTGACTGAAGAAATGTTTTGCTCCAGCCTGTCTTTTGGAAGAGGCAGGGGTGATTTGGCTCTGCAGTGATGACTCTGCCAAACACTGGAAGCAGGCAGAGCAGTAAAAAGGATGTTCTGAGCACCCAGGCAGACTCAGACCACGGGAGAAATTGAGTCTGTGATAATCAAAGTAGAAATTCTCAGCCACAGTTTGTGTGCTCTGTCCTCTGCACTCCCTTGGGTGAAGCATTGATTCAGGGCATTCTTCCTCTCTTGCAGTTTAAGGAACATGGTGCTAGAGGGATTATTCTGGCTCAGGCTCTGCTCTTTACTGACAGTGCAGCATCAGACAATGTGCTTCTTCCCAGAAACATGAGGAAAACCTCTCTGTTCCTTCTTGTCCTGTTTCATAAGCAGCTTCTCAGGCTAACTGTGGGCCAAACATCTCCATGTAGCACTGGTGCAGGGTGTCCTTTTGGCCTGGGTGTGCTGCTTCCTGGCAGACTGTCCCTTGACAGGGCAGCCCTGTCACCAGAAGAGGCTGGAATTTCTTTCTGGCCCAGGTTTTCAAGCTGGCAGAGGCAGGTTTTGGGTGGTTAACAGAGCCACCAGTTTGGATGGGAAGCTGAGCCTGGCTGCCTGCTCTGTACAGCTAGTCATTAATCTTGGTGTCCTGGAAACGTTTAGTTTTAAGGTTGGGAAAGGGAAGGAATGAAGATGGGGGTTTTGCATACCTTGAGGCTGATTATTCACATCCAAACTGCATGATTAAAGTCTTTGTCCTACAGAGAGCATCACTGGAGAGATTCTATTAGGGGGTGATCAAAGGAGGAAGAAAATAAATCTTGGAGTGACGAAAGCTGAGGAATAGTTGTTTTTTTTTCCAGCAGGAGAGGCAGGGGGCAGAAAGCTATTTGGCATGTCACAGACTCTGTCCTGAAGAGCTGCCTTGAAGAACCACTTACAGCAGGAGGCTGCTGCAGTGAGGCTGAGGAGATCAAGAGCAGTAGGTGGACAGTGAGCTGCAGCAAATAAGACAGTGAGTGCTGGGACAGGTGGAGCCTGTCTCTCTGTCACTAGGCAATGTATTTCAATGCACAGGCCTCGTGAGGAGTAGCTGGTCAAGCAGCAGTGTTTATAAATAGCAACTGGCAGGGATCTGAGTGGGTGTTAGAAATGGAAGCTGGATGCAGAGGCAGCTCATGGTGGGCCACGTTCATCTTGCCTCTCACAGCCCTGCTGCAGGGGAGCATTTTTCCTCATAGATTTTCTCCTCGGGAGCTGCTTCTGGTGGAAGGTGAGGAAGCTTTTCCATTTGAGCCAGGGGTCAGAGTGTGCAGGGACCCCTTTGGATGGCCCCTTGCAGAGAGGGCAGCTTGCAGGCTGTCAGCTCAGAGCAGGGAGTGCTGCTTTCTGTGCCAGGCAGCATCCAGAGGGCAGTCAGAGCTTCCAGTGTTCCCTCACAGCACCTTCCTTGGGGAGAGGAGACCCTTGTGGGGTGCACATTTCCAAAGCAGGTGGGATTAGCCTTGGTGTGGGGAGTCCTCAGGTGCCCTTCAGCCTGAAGCACTGTGGCCGTGCCAGTCCTGCCACCCGGGGGTGTGGGCACAGCAGCTCTGTGGGGGCAGCTGGTGCCAGGGTTGGGTGCTGTGCTGGGAGGGGAGCAGACCCCACCTCCTCCTGTGGGTTTAGGTTGCTGTGGTGAGTTCTACAGGGGGTGATGAGAAGGAAACCTTGTCAAAGCCCAGAGAATCCCAAAGAATAACTGGAAACTTCAGTGTTTGTTGTTGCCCCCAGCAGCAGGACTCAGCCAGGGCCCCCAGCTGCAGTGCCCCCTGTTCACTTGAACCCAGAGCTGTGCATATGCAGAGCAAGCCCAGGTCACCACTAAAGGCAGGCAATTTATTCTGTACATTCTTAGCAGAGAGGAATCATTTTGTAAACTTAAATCTATACTGCAAGGTCCATTTAACTGGCTTGGAATCACTGACTAATTACAGAGCTGTCTGCTTAGATTAACACCCTGTCCCCTGCTCAGCTCTTTGTTTGCATCTCCTGGATGGGTTTTGCATTCGAGTCCAGCATCAAATGAAGCTGCTGCTCCTCCTGCCACCTCTGCTGCCTCCCATTATCCCAGCACCTCAGTGCTTGGGTTTTACAGGGACCTGTGTCAGGTGTGTCACCCCATCCAGTGTCAGGTGTGTCACCCCATCCAGTGTCAGGTGTGTCACTCCATGCAGTGGGGGATGGCAGAAGAAAGGCCCCAGCCCTTCCAGCAGCAGCTCTGGAGCCCCAGATGCCTTTGTAGACATTCCCTCTGTTCTTTTCAAAGGCTGCTGAGTGAGGGATTGCACCAGCACAGTCCTGCTTTATATTTGCTTTTTTTTTTTTTCCATGATGCTTAGATGTATAAAAAATGCTGTTGGTTTTTTTTTCCCCTCTCTGTGACCACATCATGAGTGAGGTGGTTATCAGAGACACTGGAAGATCTGATGGGTGCCCTCTTGCTCTCCCTTTCCTTTCACTGTCACTGTCTTTCAAGGGCTTTGAAAGAAATCAAGCTGGTCAGATTTCCCATCAGTGCCTGTGTAACTTCTGCACAGGACCAAAGGTAGGAGGGAGAGCTCTGAGCAGACCTCAGGTGACATCACCTGGCTTAGCTGCTCCAGTGGCTGGGGCTTTTTTCCTCCCACAGCTTGTAGCACTTGCTCTCTTTCATATTTTTTGTTCTTCCCCCTTCCCTTTTCCTTTCCCTGGCAATGAAAGCTTCCAGGATGAGCGTGGCAATTGGGAAAATAAAATAGAATTTATTAGGAATAAATTCTTTCCTGAGAGTGGTGAGGCCCTGGCCCAGGCTGCCCAGGGAGGGGGTGGAGTCCCCATCCCTGGAGGGGTTGAAAAACCAGTAGCTGCAGCACTGGAGGCTGTGGCTGGTGGAGAGATGTTGGGATGAAGGTTGGACTGGATGATCCTGGAGCATCTTCCCAACCATCATTACTCTTTGATTCTCACCCTGCTCTTCTTGCCTCCTTTGTCTGGAGCTCAAGCCTGGGCTGTCCAAGGCTGTTTTCTCTTGCTTTGAGTATCAGTCTTAGCAGCTTTGCCAGGTGAGAAGCTGCTTGTTGACCAAGGAACCTTTTCTTCTGAACTTAACACTTTATATTTAGATGCCTGCAGAAAGGCAAAGGGAAATGCAGCAACAGCTTGATCTGTCATTTACCACTGATTGTGACTCATCTGAAATCCCTATTTTTGTTCCTTTTTGTTGTTGGTGGTGGTGCAACTGCTTTAATATTGTCCAAATGGCTCAACTCCCAAACGATGGCTGTTACAACTATTAGATGTGGTGAGGGCTAGAAGAAAGAATAACAAATTAAAGATGGGCCTAGAAGCAGCAAAATAAAATGTTCACAGAATTTTGTCAGTTGCTGCAAATGCTTATTAATCTTGATTTGTACCTCGAATCTGCCAGGCCCTTCTGCTGAAATGCCAAGCAGCAGATACTCTCCTTAAATAACAAACAATTGAGGGATTGACATGAATGTCAACAGGAAAGGCAGAGCTGGGCTCAGGGCTTTGCAGAGGAACAGGTTCTAAAGCTTCACTTTTAATATTGGGATATTTAGTAAAGTTGTAGAATAGATAAACCCCTGAGTACTCGAGCTGAGTCCTGATGCTTAAAACAGCAATAAAAATCACCATAAAAATACAAGCCAGTAACTGTGTGTTTATACCATTCAGTATTTTAGCTCAGGAAATCCAAAGACATTATCCACGTGGCCTTTTCAGATTATTTGCTTCAGCAGCCTAGAAAACTATCCCTTCAGCTGGAGCTTCTGTAGGTAGGCTGGGATTTATGGTGCTTTCTCCCACCCTCCTTTTACAAGCCCTTGCAGGAGTTCACAAGGACAGACAGATGCAGACAGAATGCCCATGGAGGGTGTTTCTGAGCTCTTCCCTTGATGTTTTCTGAGGTGGCATCGTGATGTCTGGAGTTTAATGAGTTTTCTCACTTAAGATCAAAGAGTTTGGGGCTGATGGGTTGTCACCTGCCGTGGGGTTTGGTTTCTCCTTCGGGTTGCTTTATTCCTCGCTTTGTTTGTTGTTTCAGGTGTGAGTTTCAACAGTGTTTATACCCAGATTTGGAGAGTGCTCCTTCACCTGGCTGCCGACCCCTACCCAGATGTCTCTGACTTGGCCATGAAGGTTCTCAACAGCATTGCCTACAAGGTAGGACTTTCTGTGTCCACCCGGGAGGGTTTTGTGCGTTGCTTTTCTTCTTTTCCATGCCTGGGCAAAGCGTGGGCAGGCTGAGCAGAGTGGGCTCGTTGGAGGGCTCTGCCTGGCTCAGTCTGGACCTGTTGCAGAAGGAGCTTTTCCCATCCCGTGGTGGTAAACACTCAGCAGCAGGTAAAGGAAATAAGCGGTGGGGGGGGAGGGCCCGGGATTGCTTTTGGGCTATAACTTAGATGCAGACCTTAGACTAAGAGGGCTTGTTTAGAAGTCTACTTGTCTAGATCAGCCCCTGGGAGAAGCCTTAAATATCCTTCATGAAATTATCCGTTTGCAAACCGATTTAGATAATGCAAGTGGGACTGGCCTGCAGACTGAAGCCACAACGGCTCTCCAACCCAGGTGAACTAGTACATGTGAGTCAGCATGCAGACACCCCTGCCACCACCCCCCTCCCCACCCCCCCAGGCCCCAACCTTCATCCTCCATCACATTCCATCCTCCTGGGGTGGTGAGGAGATGTCCCTGGAGAGCTGCCAGCCTGGGGAGCTCTAGAAGCCCCCTCACCTTCCCCACCACCAGCAGGAGCAAAGCACCAGGTCACCCCAGAGCATCTTCTCACCAGCTGCCTCCCTCCTCCTGCCCCGTTCTGGGGCACCTGCTTTCCAGTTGCTGAAGCATCCATGAGCCATGGCAATGCTGGAGGATGTCTCTTACTGGGGGTGTCCCTGCTCTCCAGGCTTGGCTGCAGTAAGAGACACCAGCATTGTGTGCTGTGCCACAGACAGCTCCTGCTTTCCAGCCTGGGGGTCTCCGTGGGGAAAACAGTTCCTTGGGTGGAATTCTACTGGGTTTGAGTACCTGTGTCTGAGAGGGGTTGAGTCCGAGGGTTGGGGAGAGAATTCTTTTGACAGTGGGGGCCACCAGACCAGCCCTGGTGTACAATGGAGCCTCAGGGAGGAGCCAAGCTAAGGTGTAGGAAAAGGGACAGGGAAAAGGCTTCCCTCTGGATGCATGAAACTGTTGCTTTGGGGTTTGGAAAGCTCTGTGTGAAATGAAACGTTGCTCCTGTGACAACTCTGCTCATCGGTGAATGTTTGGTGAATTCCAACCTTCCTTCTCAGTGGAGCCCAGGAGCTGCAGGGCTGGGTGTCCTGCCCCTCCTGCTCTGCTTCCCACACTGCTGCTCTGGCCCTGGCTGCCCGAGGCAACAGCTTTTCAAATGGTTTTGCAAACCAATAAAAGAAACGTTCCCCTTGCCAAAGATCTTTACCTGGGGATGCTTCAGGGAACAAAACTGATTTGTTCTTCTTTGCCTTAGCCATAAGACCCTTAAGGAAAGTATTTAAGCATCCAATTGCTCCTGCAGCTGGGGCAGCCTGGTGCTGCTGTGGGCTTTGCTTCTGCTACTGCCACTTGGCTTAGGCAGCTTCTAAAAAGGCTTATTTTTTAATTAAAAAAAATAATAATCAAGCCGATTAGCAGCCCACCAAAATGGAAATGGAGGCTTCAGATCCCGGGTGGTGATCTGGCCTCTGTTGCTTTCACTGTGGACAACACTCCCCTGTGAGCAGCACTGCCAGGAGCTGTCTCAACGTGTGGTGCAAAGCAGCAGCAGTTGAAGTTTTGCTCAGTGTACCCTGAGCTCTTCCCTTGGTGCTGCTGGAGCTTTGCTGGCTGTGAGAGGGAGCAGCTGGGTGCTGCCTATGGGCCCCCCTGGTGCTCCCTGGGCTTTGTGTCCTGTCCTTTGAGCTTCATCATGGAAGAAAAACAAAGGTTGGTTTTCTGGCTTAGACAAAAGCACTCAGATATTCCAGATCTAGATGAGATCCCTCTGTTGTAATGGATATTCCAGATCCAGATGAGATGAGATCCCTCTGTTGTAATAGATATTCCAGATCCAGATGAGATCCCTCTGTTGTAATAGATATTCCAGATCCAGATGAGTTCCCTCTGTTGTCATGGATATTCCAGATCCAGATGAGATCCCTCTGTTGTAATGGATATTCCAGATCCAGATGAGTTCCCTCTGTTATAATGGATAGTTCCTCCTCCTGAGGTGGACATCACTGCATTTGGAAAGGAGTTGGAATTTAAAGTGGGATTTTTGTTTTCAAAGGAGACCAGCCCTGTCCAGGTTTGGTGGTTGGTTGTTTTTTTTTTGAGCCATGAATACAGCTCTTTATCTCCAGGAGGGCTGCAGGGGTCTTTGACTAGGGTGATGTCTTTCTGAGCAGCTGGTGAGTAGGCTGCCCAGCCAGCCCTGCTTGCTGGGTGGGAGAGAAGCAGTTTTGTCTCCCAGGCTGCTGAGATGTTCCTTGTTCTCCCCCTGGGTTGTGATTTATATTTATGATGCAGATTGGAACAGCCCAACTCTCATTCCCAGCCTTTGACAAAACCCAAAAGGTGCTTTTTTTTAACTTGTACCAAAACAAACAGAAACCACCTGGAAATCAATGGTGGCCTTTGAAGACTTTCTGAAATCACAGTTAATTAAGGGAAGTTTGATTCCTCCCAGGTTGCTGCATCCAGCTGTTCTGAATGGAAAGCTTGAAGCTGAATTATCCCAGAGATCATTCCTCCACGACATTGCTCCTTGGTGCAGGCCTCTCAGTTCATGCAAGCAACTCTGACAGCCTGCTCTGTATTTGTTTTAGTCTTTATTTAACGTGGAGTCAAGTTGCAAAAATCCTGAATCACCACCTCCCCTCCTGGAAGGAGCAGATCTGACTGGCAGAGGAGCAGATCCCCTGGAAACAGGAGCTGCTGGTCCAGCAGAACTCTGGCACATCACTGCACCTCAGGCTGCTCCCTGCCTGCAGCCAGGGCATGGCTGGGATGTTTTCCCAGGCAGAGGGAGGGTGTCTGCCACGCAGCAAATCACCCTGTGCTGACCTTCTCCCTCTGCTCTGCAACCAGGTGACCTGACCCCTGACTGCCAGAGTCTTAAAACTGAGCCTTTTGTGACTAATTACAATTAGTTATGAATAATAACATGTCGCCAGTTGCTAAATTGCTTCTGCTTCCCATCCCTTCTCCTGGTGGTGCCCCAGCCCTGTAGCATCTGCTGTGTTCCTGAGTGACAGAGGGACCAGTGGCCCTTTGTGTCTCTCCCCTCTGTCCAGGGGGGGACAATCCCCACTGTCCAGCCAGGCTGGGGATGAGGGGACAGAGCAGCCCTGCAGAGAGAGCAGCAGCTGGAATGAGCAGCCAGGGTGAGCTGGAGCCCTGGAATCCATCCTGGGCTGCAGCAGGAGCAGTGTGGGCAGAGATGGAGAGAGGGGATTCTGCTGCTCTGCTCTGCAGCCCTGTGTCCAGCTCTGGAGCCCTCAGCACAGCAGGGCCATGGAGCTGCTGGAGCAGGGCCAGAGGAGGCCACGGAGATGCTCAGAGGATGGAACAGCTCTGCTCCCAGGACAGGCTGAGGGAGCAGGAGATGGTGATGGGGCTGTTCACACCTTGTGCTTGAGGCCTCCCCCAGGAGAAGGGACAATCCTGAGCCTCTGCCAGAATCAGGTCTCTAGCTGGTGGCCAGGGGGGACTGGCTGTGTTGCATAGAGCTTGGAGCAGCCCAGCTCTGTCAGTCCCCTGCCTTCCCCATAAGACTGGATGTGGTGCTGCTGGAAAGGACATCTCTAACGAGCTCTGGAGAAGCTCAGCTCTCCTTCAGGGAGAGGGAGCAGCACAGGAGGCAGTTTGAGGCAGCTGCAGGATTTACGAGGCGAGTTCTGACTCCGATGTGCAATCAGGGTCAGGACACAGGCTTGAGTTATGGTCCTGCTTGGAACTGCAGTCCTCTGTGCTGAGGCAGGGGGAAAGCCCTGCTGCTCTGGGGCATCCCTGGGCTCTCCTGCCCAGGACAGTGTGGCTGGAGGGGCCGGTCAGGGTCATGAGCTGCAGCCAGTTGAGGGCAGAGGCTTCTGGGTTAGTTGAAGCCATTTCCCATCCTTATCAGCAGGGCACTTTCTGGTAAGTGTTTTCTGACTAAAAGAGCAGTGAAATCATTTTCTGTGCTGGGACACTGCACAGGGGCCTTTTTTTTTCCCTCCCCATGCATTTTGATCCCCCCTGCACTCTGCCAAGAGCTCGTCTCCCTGTGCCCCAGGCGTGCCCGAGGCAGCGGGCAGCTGTGGGGGGGTGGTTCAGGACTCTGCTCTGTGTTTTCTCTAGGCAACAGTGAATGCCCGTCCCCAGCGCATCCTGGACACCTCCTCACTCACACAGTCTGCCCCAGCCAGCCCCACCAACAAGGGCATGCACATCCACCAAGTCGGGTAAGCACCAGCCTGGCTCCCCACAGCACCCGCTCCTGCCGGGGGCTTCTTGGTTTGGAGCTGGGGGGGGGGGGGTTGGTGTTCAGAAATCGAAGCTCTGGGAAAAGGTGTGGGGAGTTTCTTCCTGGTTTGGGGTTTTTTAGGACAAAG
This sequence comes from Ceyx melanurus, assembly GCA_024611195.1. Taxonomy (NCBI): domain Eukaryota; kingdom Metazoa; phylum Chordata; class Aves; order Coraciiformes; family Alcedinidae; genus Ceyx; species Ceyx melanurus. The sequence continues at coordinate 28,769 of JANHGL010022725.1, read as the reverse complement.
AGTCACAAGCATCACTCGTTTTCCAGAGGTGAGTTGCAAGGAGAGCCAGCTGGGGGTGCTTTGACTGATGCTCTCTGGCCTGAGCTGGGTGGAAGCTGAATTTCCCTTTGAAGTCTGAGCAGTGTTTTCTGCACTGTTGAGCTGATAAAAGCCAGAGTTGTCTGATGATGGAACTGCAGGGAAGTTGAGGCAGTACTGTGGGAGAAGCTAGGATTTGAAAATGTGATTATTTCCCCAAACTTGCCTTCCAGGAGGAGGCAGCACACTTGAGATCTAGTGACCCATCATCAGTGGGCACCACAGAGAGGCTCGGGGTGCCCAGAGCTGCACAGTGATGGGGGCTTTGGTGTGTCCTGACCAAAACCTAGCTGGGCAGTAACTGCATGTAAATTACAGTGCTTTTCTGTGGGCTGACAGGATTTCCCTTCTCCCAGTGAACTGGTGCTGTGCCTTAGGCACTGGGACCCGGGTGGGCATGGTCAAGGTTCACTCGTGGAGAGGGGATGGGGGGATCGTGCCCTTTGGTAGCAGAGCAGTGCAAATCTCACCAGAAGGAACTAAAGCGAAAGTAACATAAAAATCCACGTGCAGGAGCCTCGTGTCCAGTGGTAGCCAAACCCTTCTCCCTCTTCTGCTCTGCAGAGGGTCACCCCCAACCACGAGCACGAGCAGCTCCAGCCTGACGAACGACGTGCCGAAGCAGCCGGGCGGGCGGGACATGGCCACCGTGAGACCTGCCAACGTCAGCAACGTGGGGGTGCAGTACACCCCCCACTCCCACCAGTTCCCCAGGACGAGGAAGATGTTTGACAAAGGGCCAGAGCAGGTAAAGAGTCCCACCCCATCTTCCAGCTCCCACCTTTCGATTCACATCCCCTGTTTGCTTCGAGCTGCCGCTCGCCCCTGAGCAGCTTCCCCTGGCCAGTAAGGTAAAAATGGATGAACTTTTTCTCTTCGGGAAGCATTTTTTGGCTTTTAGCTTTTGATAGGACATTATTGACTTCTGCACCTGGGAGGAGTTTAATCAGAGCTGACTCTTTATTCTTTCATAACCATTTGTCTGCCCGAGTGATCATGCGGAGTCAGGTCCGTGACCCTCAGGTGCTGCTTCTCCAGCCTCAGCCAAACAGAGTCTGAGGGAATTTCTCTTCCTTTAAATCCCAACTGACATTCCTCTGGAGGGCCTGACGGGTGCTCCTGCAGCAGAACATCCATCAGGTCTGAGCCCCTCCACACTCAGCAGCCCCTCGTGCACAGCAAAGAGGGCGTGAGCACAGGTTATTACTCAGAAGTTCAGAGCTGCTGGAGAAGAGCAGCTGAGCTGGGAGCTGGGAGGATGTTTGGGAGGAACAGCAGCGACTCCTCCTCCCTGCAGGCAGGGGAGCCAGGCAGGGCTCTGCACACACAGCCAGCAGCTGCTGGGCTTCCTTCCACTTGCAGAAGCGTGAAGGGCTGATGTGGTGCCAAGTGGAGCAATCAGGCAGATTTTTAGTCCAGACAAAAGGTTCAGAATCACCTTCAGATAGTCATGTCAGATGCTGTGGCTGAGCCCAAGCCACTTGGACGTGCTCCTGGCCATCATGTGAAGGTAGAGACTGGTGAGTGGTCGCTGTTCTCCAGCACCCAGCCGTCTGGAGGGAGTTTTGTGTCTCCCTCTCCCTCCACTTCAGCACATTTCCAGCATTTTCATGGTGCTGCCCCTGGATGGGAGCAGGCTGAGGGGGCAGCAGGTGTGCTGTGCTACCTGTGCTGGGGCAGCATGGCCGAGGGGGGACACTGACCCTCCTTCTCCTGCCCCTGGCACAAGGGGAGCCTTGCCCACCCTGCAGCGATGGGGTGTGCATCTCAGGCATGGCACGAGCAGCTGGCACAGATTTTGGCTCTTCTGACTGCTGGCAAGTGACTGCTCTCCACTTAAACTGGCCTCTGCTTCCTTAGCAAGTGATCTCATGGAAGGTGGAGAGTCAATTTTCCTGTGTGATTGCAAGATAAAAATGTAGCATCCACACCTTCCCTTCCCATGGGGCTGGCAGCTCTGCTCAGGATCCGACTCCTGGAAGCAGGGATGGGATCTGGGGAATGGAGCTGCTCTTCTGCTTTCTTTTTGGCTGTCTCTCTCGGATCCTCTGCTCATCTGTGCCCTTGATCTGAAGCTGTGTCTGGCTGTGATGCTCCTGAACCATCTTCTCTGCCTCTTGTTTCCCATGCCAGAGGCTTGGGAGACCTTGAGAAAACTCACGCAGGGTCTTCACTGTGATGACACACTGAAGCTTCTGCCCTGATTCACTCCTAGCCTGATGGTCCCCTGTAGCTGAGGGCATCTCTGTAATCCCAGAGTCCACAGTGGTCTTAGAGCCAGGTGTGAAAACTCCACAGCCTCGGCCACCCCTTTGAGCTTTCTGTTGTGCCCAGTGATGCCTGGAGGGCAGCTGGGTGCTGCTGAGTGTGCACCTTGGCCAGGGAGCAGGGGGCTGGGTGCTAACAGCCCTTTCTCTTCCTGGGCAGACCACTGAGGACGCCGACGACGCCGTTGGGCACAAAAGCTTCATTTCTGCCACGGTCCAGACAGGCTTCTGTGACTGGAGTGCCAAGTACTTCGCCCAGCCAGTCATGAAGGTAACACCTCCTTGTCTCTGAACCTGGCCCTGGAGAGAGCTGGTGGCCTCAGCCAGGCAGAGTGGCTCCCTGCTCTTCTCCCCTGCCCTTCAGTCCAGCAGGGGAAGGGAGGGACTGACCTGTGTCATGCTGCAAGTGTGGACACTAGTGATTGAGAGCTAAAGGGCCCTGGGGGGCAAGAGGATGGGGCCAGACTCTTGTCAGGGGTGCCCAGAGACAGGACAAGGGGCACCAACTGGAACCCAGGAGGTTCCACCTGAGCAGGAGAAAGTTCTTTGATGTGAGGGTGGCAGAGCCTGGCCCAGGCTGCCCAGAGAGGTTGTGGAGTCTCCACCTCTGGAGAGATTCCAGCCCCACCAGGACACTGCACTGCTGGGCCCTGCTCTGGGTGCCCTGCTGGAGCAGGGGGGTGGCACCAGCTGATCCCAGAGAGCCCTTCCAACTGCTGTCATGCTGGGATTATAGGATAGTGATTGGACAGCCACATGACTGCCTGGAGGGAACTCTAGAAGCATCATTGTTGGCTTTTAAAGGAGAAAAAAAAAACCCAAGGAAGTACTATGATGGCAAAGAATGAGGCTGGTAATGACATATCTCCACTGAGCTCTTCTTAGAAGTGAGTCTCTTCTGGTAATTAAGTTGGATTTATGTGAAGTGAGGGATAAACTGAAGCCTTGTTCTAGGAAAAAGAAACAAAACAAAAGGGAGCTCTGAAGAGATGGGCAAAGACTGTCAGTGACTGGAAGGAGAAACTGCTCCTTTCCCAGAATCTTTTAGCCACAGCTCAGGTTTCAGTTTTAAGTGTGAACTGAAACCAAGCTGCAAATCCCACCCTTCCTACCCCGAGTGGAGCCTGCAGGTGCAGCACAAACCATACAGCACTTCACAGAATCACTTCCAGCTTCAGCTCCTGGGGGGCTGTAGCCAGTCTGTGTGAGTGCCATTAGCTGAGCACCTCCTCACCAGACATTTGTGCCCAACTGGTGACATTTAAACCTTCACAGTGAGGGAGCTGTGCTGTGGATGTGCTGTCTCACCACAGAGCTGCCACCCAGCCACCCCTCACTGCTCCCTCCAGGCATGGCCCATTGGCTGGTGGTGAGGTGTGGAGTTACCCCCAGGTTTAGGGGTCTCAGAGGAGTAGTTAAGTGGCAGCTCTGTGTGCACCTTGTGATTTCTTCAGAGAGCCTCCAGGAGGAGAGACTGGCTGGAGAAGTGAGTGCCTGGTGATTCCTCCAGTGCTGGGGAGGTGAACTTGCTTCTGGTGTCATCAGCAGAATGATTCTTTAGGGGGCTTGGTCTCTTGGTCAAGCTTTAAACCAGGGTTTTCTCTCACCCAGATGAGTTTCAGTGTCTTGATTAGAGTCCAGAAGAGAGTAGAAGAGGAGGAGGAGGAGGATGTTGTTTCATCTCATAGCCCTTATTAAAAACATTCGTCTGCTTTTTAAGGAAAGCTCTTCCCAGTGAAGAGGGGTGTCTTTATTAATAAAATAAATCACAGCAGACAGCCAATCAAAGGCAGCTTGGGTGGGTGGATGGGGAGCTCTGCCTGTGGATTTACTACTCCGTGTGCATAAGGCAGAGGAAATTACTTCAGGGGAGGAAATACCCAACGTGGAGCATTCCTCTGCTAATTTACAGCACCCCAGGGGTGCTGGGGAACTCAGGGGCTTCCCTGCACCCCAGGGAGCCCCAGGGGGTTCAGTGCCTTGCACAGAGGATCCCAGTGGGAACTGGGGCTGTCTCAGCACCCGTTACTGGTGTAGCTGGGGGAGCAGTGTGTGCAGCAGTGAGGGGTTTGGTTTGGAAACACCCCCAGCTGGGGCTGTTTTTGAGCACAGCCTGTCTGAGGTGGAGTTGGAGCTGAATCAAGGTGTGTTTTCTCCTGGAACCAGGAGGGGAGTTGATTTCCCCATTATTCTCTAAAGCAGCTTTAAAGGCCACGCAGAGGGAAATCTGGTTTGTTGTCCTGTCCTGACAGAGAATCACGTGTAACTTCATGATTAGAGAGGGTGGGACAGGACAGATTCCCTCCACAAGAACTTTCTTTGGAGCTCCTGCCTTGCTGGGTGTGCAGTGGGGCAGGACCCAGGGCCCCTGGCTGGGCTTCTGTGGAGTGCTGGCATCACTGTTCCTGCAGGAACAGGGGACAGACAACCCTGGCTGGTGGCTGCTGGCCCTTGGGAACTTCAGCTCCATGAAAAAAGCCCAGGCTGAAGTCTGCCTGAGTGCAGATGGAGAAAGAGGGCATGGCTGTTTAATTCCAGCCCTTCGTTTGGAGACGCTGCCTACCATCATAAACAGCCCAGCACAAGACAATATTCTGGTAATGAATAAACATAAAGTGACTGTGAGTGCATCTTAGTCATATTTAATTTATGAATTTAGCTTTGCTTCATAGACCTTGCCCTGAGAGTGGAAAGATTGAGGGATTAATTTCCAGTGTAAATCACTGGCTCAGCTTCCACCCATCGTACCGAGTTTGATTGATCGATTATCTGATCACACCAATGGAGGGAGAAGAAGCTGCACTGTGACTTCTCAGCCTGCCAGGAAAACCAGAGAACAAGCAGCTACCTCTCCTGGCTCTGCTCTCTGCACAAACCTCTCCTCTCCCTGAAGGCCCTGGAGGCAAGAGGCCGTTGTGCTCACCACGGGCGGGCTTGGCCCGGGTAGCACAGGAAAGCCTGGCTGCCAGCTGTCAGGAAGCCCCGAGTCAAGGAGAGAGGGAGCCAGCATCTGCTATTTCCAGGACTGGCAGAACACACAGGCAGGAGCTGGGGAGGATCCTGGAAGGTGAGAATTACATAAGAAATCCTTCCTGATAAGCCCTCGCCTGCCTTCAGCGCTCTCCCGTCCTGGCCAGGGTGGAGAGGGACACCCTCCAGAAACAATCCATGCTGACACCTGCCCCAAGGTGTTAACAGAGGAAAAGCTTCACTGCCTTGCCAAGGAGGCTGCTGGGTGAGAGGTTTTGGATTCACAGTTGTCTGGGCATCAGGAGTCAGGGGGTCCTTGTTGGGGAGCCCTCTTTGTGAGCTCTGCTTGGAGGAGAGCTGAGCAGAAGCCAGAGTTGGGCTCTTGTTCACTGCATTGACTTTCTGATGCTGGCTGGGAGGGAGACCAAGGCATGAAGGATGAGCCTAAATAGTTCTGATGACTAAAAATGTCTGGTGTTGCAGGCAGCCAGAGGCCAAGGCTGAGCCCCACACACATCCTGATGTCACCCTGAGCTTGTCACCAGCACCTCCCTCGTGCTGTGTTCCGTGGGGCTCACATTGCCATAGGTTCTGGATCCTCCCCACAGCCTTGGCCTTGCAGGGATAGGGGGAAAGGGCTGCGTGGTGCCTGTGCAGGGGCTCAGCTGCTGCCTGTTAGCAAAGGTACACGAATTACCTGTGCCACACTTCACTGCCCTGCTGCAGTGTCTGCTGGGCTATGGTTCTTTGCAATAACAAGAATCAGTTGGGTTCAGCAGAGTTTATTTCATTAGGGGTATTGCACGTTTGCTCCCCGATAACTCTTCAGAGGGACCCACAGGGATTTTTCTGTGTTATTCTTGCTGGTTTTCTTCTCTCGGAGCTCCCGTGGTGCTGCAGAACACTGCCAGGTTTCTGTCTGTGCAGCCTCAGGCCCCGTTACTTTCTCTTTTTCACTTGACTGTTCACCAGATTCCACCCAGCTCGGCGCTGGGGCTGCTGAGCCCCGGAGTGGGGATCAGAAGTGGAGCTGCAGAGAGTCGGTGTCTGCTGCTCAGCGAGGGTATTTTGGGAGTTTTCAGCTGTGATCCCAGCTGGACCCGAGGGAAGTGCTTGGCCACAGGCAGATCCTGGCGGAAGCATCTCTGCAGGAGCCTCCCTTGCCACTTCCAAGGTGATGACATCCCCCATCTGCAGAGCCCTTGGCACAGAGAGCGCGGGCGGTTGAGTCAACGGTGCCAAAGCCAAGACTGCAACATATGCCCTCAGTGTTCTCCAACTGCAGGGAGCTGGATCACACTGCCACGTGGAGACAAGCCCTCCACAACACCCCGGGCCTCGGGGGAGCAGCTGGGACCCCCCTTTGTTCACCTCTTTGGAGGGGAAGAGGCAGGCAGGGATGGTGAGCAGATGACTGTGCAGGAAGAGGCTGCCCTAGAGCGTTCCCAGGAAGATGCAGGCTGGGTGAGGAAGGGCTGTTGCTGGGGATGGTGTCCAGGTCTGTGACAGCCCAGCAGTGCAGATGCAGACACAGGAACTGGAACGTAAAGCAGCTGATTCAATAGCATTCCATGCAGGAGAAGCTCAGCAGGACCCTTCCCATTCCCCCTCATCAGTCGATGCCTAACCCGTGCGTCGGATCTGGGTCCCGTGCTGGGGCTCTGAGGCATTGAGATGATCTCCCCCTGATGTTTTCCCCCCAGCCAGCTCTGCCAGCTGCCCTGCATCCACAGGAGCTGTGAGCAGCAGGGCAGGCTGTGCTCAGGGTCTGTGATCAAGCACTTCTGCTGCCTGGCATCATCACACTGAGCACCATCATCACCCAGCACAAGCCACGTCTCCAGAGAGATCACATCTAACAAGATGGGGAAGGATTTGGTCATCTCTGCTGCCCACACTGCAGAGGGGACAGCCTTAAGTCATGGGCTGTAAAGATGCCTTTACTCTCTCCCTCAGGAAATTATCACCAGTGTTTGAATTCCTTTTGTAAGGAGCTGGGGGTGGATGCAGGACTGGAGGATGCAGCAGAGTGCTGCAGTGGAAGGTCAGGGGAAGCAGATGAGGTTGAAGAGGAAGGACTCAGAGCGTGTGAATGCTCAGGGCTGGAGCTGAGCTGGGAGCAGAGGAGGAGCAGGAACCCCCACAGACCCACATCCCTCCTTTCAGATCCCCCCAGGGATGCCCACTGGTGGGCCAGCAGTAGCACACAAGCAGCAGCCTCTTCCACACAGGTTTAAAGGTGCTGCAGGTGCATTTCCAGGAGTCAAACGTTTCTGGGGAGGAGGAGTTGGACTCTTCTCCCCAAACCCCTCTCCTTAGTGTGTTCCTCAAGGTCTTCACGTGTCTTTCTGTGGGGACCTCAGCTCTGCAGGGCTTTGGGTTGTTGGACTGTTTTGGGCAGGTGGCACTCAGGGCACACGGGTGGGTGGAGAGACCACATCTGGCCACATCAACAGCTGCCTGCTCAGCATCCTGGGGACAAGGAAGTTCTTTTTCTTTAGAGTTCAGAGCCCAGCAACTCCCTGAATCTGCTGCTCTTCTGCTGGAACGAGGAGCACTTTGCTCAGGTCCTGAACAGCTGTTTTCTTAGCCCTGAACTGCCTCTGGAATTTACCATTCTGCTCCTTGCCTTCTCTTCCCCCGGCCCCTTTAGGTCTTACTTTAATTTATTCCCAGAGAAGCTGGGTTTTTATTAAGGTGTAGGTGTAATCTCTCCCCTCTCAAATCTCCTTTGATGTATTTTATCTTAGGGTTGTTTATTGCTTTCCATCATCGGTCACTTGTCAGTGCCTTTCTAATAGATGTTGTGTTCTTGAAGAATTTGAAATTGTGCTTTTTTTTTTATTTTTTATTATGATTATTTTGCCGAGGGGAAAGGTGGAGGGTGGGTTCTCGTTTTTTATTTATTTTAAAGAAGCAGATATTCATCTCAGCAATAGTTGTTTTGCAAAGTAGGGTGCATTTTGAAGACAATATATAAAATAGTGACAGACAATTGGAGTGCTTTCTTAGGAAAAAAAACCACCATGTGTTGGTGGGGAACAGGGAAGGAGCAAAAGGACTCTGTGGTTTCTTTCCCCAAGAGTTGCTCCTTTAGGAACAGCCCTCAAAAAAAAAAGAACCCAGATTAGAGACTGTAGCTCAGCCCTTTTTTGGTCCACAGAGGTTCCTGGAGCAGAGGTGTTACTGGCCCTGGGTAATTTCTGAAGCATTAAATCAATTGTACGTAACCCCTCCAGTGGTTCTGGGGTTCAGATCCTCTGAGTTTATTCCTTTGGATCCATTCTTTGGCTCAGGGGAGGGATGCCCGTGATCCCTCCTGGTGTGAGGAGCAGCACCCGTGACACCCCCAGTCCCTGGCAGGAGCAGCTGGCTTTCGGGCTGGAAAAAAAAGGATTTTTCTGGAAAACCAGGGAGCACACCACAGCCTGGAGCTCTGGGCTGTGAATAAACACCATCCAATCCATCAGAGCAGCTGCTCCAGGGCCTGGCTCCGGTGTCAGGCAGCAGTTTGTGTGTAATCAACCCAAGATCACACGGGGGGCATCGTTTCCTCGCAGCCAATTCCGAGCTGGGGAGCTGTGGCTGGTAAATGTGATGGTGGCAACTGGAGTGTCTCGGGGCTGGGGAAATCAGGCAGTGCCTTTGCTGCCCTGCTCTTGGCTGTGAGCAGGGAAGGAGAGGTTTTAATGCGTGCTGAGCTCTCTGGCCGTACCAAAGCTGCCTCCTCCCTTTAATCCCAGGATCACTACGTGATGCTTTTCAGCCGAGGAGTGTTAAGCAGAGTAATCTGTGTTGCACTTAAATCAGGCTTGTGCTGCTGGGGGAGGAGAGGGCTCGTGGTGACTGGTAAGAGGCTCCTTTGCCAACCCCTCACGTGCGTTGCGGCGACGGGGGATGCGAGCGTTGGCACCTCTTTGGTTACCTCGGTCACCTGGGTGCCTGCAAATCAGAGAGCAAACACCATGCAGGACAGCAGAAGGAAAGGGGGAGAGGCTGTGGGTGATGGGGGAGATTTAGATCAGGAAGAGGCTCAACTATTTAATCCCAAAAGTCCCACGAGCTCCTCCATTTATCACCTGCAGCCCCTAAGGAAGGGGTGGCTCGGGCTGCCATGCGTGGGCAGCTGGTGGAGCTGGGGTGGCTCCCACTGGGCACGTGGGCAGCTGGTGGAGCTGGGGTGGCTCCCGTTGGGTTTGTGAACACTCTGATCCCCCAACAGATCCCTGAAGAGCACGACCTGGAGAGCCAGATCCGCAAGGAGAGGGAGTGGAGGTTCCTGCGCAACGCCCGCGTCAGGAAGCAAGCCCAGAAGATCATCCAGAAGGGTGAGTGATGCCCCCTCTCCCTGAGCCCTCAGTGCCCACAGGGTGATGCTGCCAGGGGTGCTTCACTGCCAGTCACTCACCTCTCTGTGCCCAGCTGCCTTCCCCTTCAGCAGCAGGAGCAGGGAGGGGATTGTCCCCTGTGCTGGGCGCTGGAAAGGACTCACCTGGAGGGTTGCGTCCAGTTTGGGCACCTCCAGCCCAGAGAGATCTGGAGGGGCTGGAGCCAGTGCAGAGGAGGCCATGGAGCTGGGGAAGGGGCTGAGGAATCCATCTGCTGAGGGGCCAGGGAAGGAGCTGGGAGTGTTGAGTGTGATGAAGAGGAGGCTGAGGGGAGCCCTCCTCACTCTCTGCAGCCCCTGCCAGGCCAGTGCAGAGAGGCTGGTGCTGGGCT